>LBNU01021023.1:66325-100713 GCA_014162995.1 Artemisia annua | reverse complement strand
ATGCTTCTTTTGTGATTTTCCCCTCAAAAGTACCTAAAATGAGAAAAGAAACGACTTTGGGTGAAATCCAAACCAAAAACATACGAATTAGGACTCAAACCGACCCCTAAAAACGTAACATTTTTCGTCTCATCACCTATCTTTTCGTTTCTAACTTTAAGCATTTTACTTAAAGGAAGAATTTGTTACTCCCCACTTAATTGTACACCAAAATCGCCTTAGCCTACCTTGTATGCACTCACCTTTAGTGCATTATTGTGACAACATTTGTTTAAACCCTTAGTTAATTATCTAATTGATTACATGGTTGCTAAGTCGAGTCATATCTTAGTTAATTATCTAATTGATTACATGAGGCGAAAAGTGTACCGCTTTTCGAGGGTCATTTAAGCCCTAAATCGTATATTTGATCAATTATTGCCCTAAATCGTTCCTTTTGTCATTTTAGGTACTTTGGAGAGAAATTCTGGAAAAGGAAGCATTTCGGACATTTTTGGAGCATTAAAGTGAAGAATTCGACAAAGTGCTAAAATCTGCTGGAATAGTACTCCAGACGGCGTCAAGCTTGGATGTGACGCCGTCAAGTCTTGATAAGCCAGAACGGATTAAAGGGGGACGGCGTCAAGAAGGCCATCAAGAAACCCTAAGCACGGCGAGGTGACGGCGTCAAGGCTATAACGTGACGCCGTCAGATCTGTTTTTCTATATATATTCTCATAATTTTTAGTCATTATGGTGGAACTTTTTAGGGAGAAACCCTAGACGAATTTTATCAGCTTTTTCAAGGTTTTTTACCTTGAGATCTTCCATGTTACATTGAAGATAAGTAATCAATTAATCATTCAATATGTCTATGTGTTGTTTGATTCTATCTTGTTCTTGTCCTTTGTTTAACATGCTAGGCTAGGTTTTCTTTGTGTTTGCTTAGATCTAATGAAACCTAACTATTGATTATTGATTGAATGGTGTGTTATTGATGGTATTGGATGAATGTTTATCGATGTTAGGCTTAAGAAAACTGGCAGACTTCCAATTGGTAACATGCTTGAACGTCTTAAGAAACATGAACCAAGGTGTACTAAGGTTATTTGATTGTATTTAATGCATGAGCGAATTCTAGTGATCCCATGTTAGGAGCTTCTTAGCCGGCTCGACATAGGAGTGAAGTAGGAGCTTATAGAGTTGGGGAAGTCCGTACACACCCCCACGACCGTTATTAAGGAATACAATCCGTCATCCACGCAATTAATACACACTAATCAATCGGTAAAAGATAGTTAGGGAGTAAGGAAATCTAAGTAAACACACTTCTCTCCATATAGTTTTCACAACCTTTACTTTCAGTTTATTTTATTTTATTTGCATTAGTAGTTATTTGGGTTAGTTGACTAGCAACTAATTCCGCCCACTCCTTCAAACCCGAGATTTTTACTTGCTTTCCTAAAAATAATAAAATACAAAAAGAATCTTCCCTCACCCCTAGACCTATTAGAGTAGTTTTTCAATCCTAACGACACTATTCCCGCAGAGAACGATCAATCCCCCGGTACTTGCCACAACACTATACTACATCGGTCAGGTACACTGCCTAGTGGGGATTGCAAGCTTCTCAAGATCCCTTAAGAAGTAAAACCCTAGTGCGTGGTCGCAATCCCGCGCATCACAAATGAAAATGACGAACTTGTCCCTACTATAACTGTCACTGGTTGGCGCGTATGTATTGACTATAGAAAACTGAATGAAGCAACCGCAAAAGATCATTTTCCTCTCCCATTCATGGACCAAATATTAGAAAAACTAGCAGGAAATGAATATTTCTGTTTTCTAGACGGATTTTCCGGTTATTTCCAAATACCAATCGATCCAATGGATCAAGAAAAAACAACATTTACATGTCCTTTCGGAACTTACGCTTATCGAGGTATGCCCTTTGGTTTATGTAATACACCTACTACTTTTCAAAGGTGTATGATAGCAATTTTTCATGATATGATTGAAGAATCCGTGGAAATCTTCATGGATGATTTTTCTGTCTTTGTAAATTCTTTCAATAAATGCCTAAGTAATTTAGATAAAATGCTTCAACGTTGCGAAGATGCAAATCTTTTCCTTAATTGGGAAAAGTGCCACTTCATGGTCAAAGAAGGAATTGTGCTCGGACATAAAGTGTCAGGAGCAGGACTTGAAGTCGACAAAGCAAAAATTAACGTAATTTCAAAACTTTCACCTCCTACTAATGTGAAAGGCATTAGAAGTTTTTTAGGACATGCAGGATTCTATCGACGATTTATTAAAGATTTCTCAAAAATTGCTCGACCTTTGACCAAACTTCTTGAAAAAGACATCACATTTGAATTTGATGACGAATGTCACAAATCTTTCGAAACTCTTAAAGAAAAACTCACATGTACACCAATCATAACAAGTCCAAATTGGAATTTACCGTTTGAGTTAATGTGTGATGCAAGCGATTTCGCAGTTAGAGCTGTTTTAGGACAAAAAGATGGTAAACATTTCCATCCTATCTACTTTGCTAGTAAAATGCTTAACACTGCTCAAGAAAATTATACGATTACTTAAAAAGAACTCATGGCCGTAGTATTTGCATTTGAAAAATTCCGTGCATATCTAGTTCTGTCTAAAACTGTGGTGTATACAGATCATTCCGCTCTCAAATATCTATTTAAAAAGCAAGACGCTAAACCACGTCTTATTCGTTGGATATTGCTTTTACAAGAATTCGATATAGAAATCAAAGACAAAAAAGGTGCTGAGAACGTAGCAGCCGATCATTTGTCTCGTATAGAAAAAGAAGACAAAGAAATAGAAATTGAAATAGATGACAACTTTCCCGATGAAACTCTTAATGCAATTAGTTCTCCAGAAACGCCATGGTTCGCAGACCTTGCAAACTATCTGGCGGGGAATGTATTACCTAAAGGAATGACTCATCAGGAGAAAAATAAATTCTTTTCAGACTTAAAGAAATACTTTTGAGTTGAACCATACCTATTCAAAATATGTCATGATGGAATAATTCGTGGATGTGTATCTGGACCCGAAACTCGTGCCATTCTTGATAAATGTCACCATGGACCCACCGGTGGACATTATGGTGCCACCACTATTGTTAAAAAAGTATTTGAATCAGGATTCTATTGGCCAACAATACTAAAAGAAGCTCATACTTTAGTTCGCCTTTGTGAAGCATGTCAGAAATGCCCATGAATTACATTCAAGTATGTGAAATTTTTGACATATGGGGTATAGATTTTATGGGACCTTTTCCTAAATCATCAAAATTCGAATACATCCTAGTCGCTGTCGACTATGTCTCAAATTGGGAAAAAGCCCAAGCTCTTCAAACAAATGATGCCAAAGTTGTTATATCATTCATCAAAAAACTCTTTTGTCGTTTTGGTATGCCAAAAGCTCTCATAAGCGAAAGAGGAACTCATTTCTGCAATAAAATGATGGAAAAGGCTATGAAAAGATATGGAGTCAACCATCGATTCCCTACATCCTATCACCCTCAAACGAGTGGTCAAGTCAAAAATACTAATAGAGCTCTTAAAAGAATACTTGAAAAAACAGTGAAAGACAACCCTGTTGTTTGGTCAAGGAAACTTGATGATGCTCTATGGGCGTTTAGAACTGCTTACAAAACACCAACTGGAACAACTCCATACAAGCTAATATATGGTAAAGCATGTCACCTACCTTTTGAAATAGAACACCGTGCATACTGGGCACTTAAAAACTGTAATCTAGATTTAATTGCAGCCGGTGAAAAACGTATGTTTCAACTTCATGAATTAGACGAACTACGCTTTCATGCTTATGAAAACTCTCATCTTTATAAAGCTAGAACAAAAGTTTGGCATGATAGGAAATTAAAAATAAGAAAAGAATTCAAGAAAGGAGATAAAGTCCTTCTGTTCCAATCGAAATTCAAAATCAAACAACCAAAACGTACAAGCCGTTGGCTTGGACCTTATACTGTTAAACACCAATATCTATCCGGATATGTTGAACTGTACGGACTTGACGATAAAAGTTTTATAGTCAACGGTCACAGACTAAAGTTATACCATGAGGAGGAAAATTTCAATGATAGAAGGGAAGAATCAACACCCTTCTTCCCTAACAATTAAATCTCCTTAAGCACATGAGTCGAGCTATAGACTCTGAAATTAGCGCTTGGCGGGAGGCAACCCGTTTCATTTTTTTTCTTTTTCTTTTATTTTCTCTCTCAATACTTTTTTTAACCACACTGTAAAACTTAAATGTGGATGTATTATTAAAAAATAAAAAAAATATATAAAACCCCAAAAACCAAAAAATATTTTCCATTTTTGTGTTTGTTTTTATTTTTTGCAGATTATTATTATGAAGTGAAAAACCGCATTTGGGATAGCTCAGCGCTACATGCTTTCTCATATGGCCCGGGAAGTTTCTTTCCCTTTATTAGTTTTATTTTTCCTATTTTGTATTTATATCCAGTAATAACATTGAGGGCAGTGCTCAACTTGAGTATGGGGGGAGTCAAATAGTAAAAATATTTATTCCATAAAAATCAATTATATGATTAAATCATTACTTTCTAATAAAAAATAAAAATTATATGTTTTTACAAGTTATTAAGGCAAATCCACTTGGATTGACACTAGAGCTAGACACAATTTCATTCACCACAAAGTGAGATCATTATAACCCTTTATAAGTGTATATCTGCTACACTTTCTCCAAAATATATGAGTGAGCCGACGATCAAAATTAGTTCTAGAACTTGCACTTATATATCAATAACGAATTCCTCAGTGAGATTGCATTTTATGCTTTATAGACAATTTTATATGATATTGAGGCAAATTTAGGATTTACACCAAATAGCCATCCTTTGAAAGTTATAATCTAGTTGACTACACTGGTCACTAGTAAATTCCAGAAATTAACCCTCTAGCGCTCATTTTTAGTGCTATTGCCACCTAGAACAACATGTTGAGCCTTAGCCTTTCTCTTTGTTTAAACCAATTATATATGCTCAAAAAGAATGAAGTTTGATTGATTATTGTTGCAGTATGAGAAAAGTATTAAAAGTGAAGTTATATGAAATGCGAAAGAAAAGAAAAGAGGTTGAGAATATATATATGTTAAAGTCGAGAAAGAAAAAGAAAAATATGTGCTGGAAAAGAAAGAAAAGAGATGAAAGATCTATGAATATTCATTATGATGCTCAGCAGTAGCCTATTAGTATACCGCTCTATGAACCTATCTAAACAAAAGAAAAATTATCCATGCCTCATTAATACCCTTAATCCTTAAGCCAACCCGAAAAAGTCCTCATTGATATCATTGTCTGGTGCTTACGCCTTGTCAGAGTTGTCTTTGTGTTTTGTGCAAGCCTATGGTAGCTATTTAGTCGTTTCTGTGCAATTGAGTGACCTTAACCCTATTTAAGTGAATTGTGTGAATCATTAAAATAATCCTTCGTGAGGTGTCTTAAGGTATGTGTCAATGCCTTTTTAGCAAATAATAAAATCTTGATAATATATCTTCATGATCACAAACAAATTAAATTTTCTCGCTTTGATTGCTTGAGGGCAAGCAATAGCTAAGTGTGGAGGTATTTGATAACGCTCTAATTATACATATTCTCGAGCATTATATTTGTAACACCCCCATTTTTCATAGATTGCAGCGGATTTAGAGTTGGGTTATTACTTCATGGAAACAAAGACAAGATAATAGAAAACGACTCGAAAAGAGACGTTTTTGAAAAAAATGTTATCATTCATTTATTCATCAGAGTTTTTACAGTAAAGTTATACTTTTACCAAAGGTGAGGTCCCAAAGACTCCTTTTTAAGGGAATACTGATGAATGATAACTATTATAGATGTCCTCATGTCCAGTGTCACACCGTGCCAGGGTTCCTAAAGGCTTATGTACCTAGGATAACATGCTTAAAAGTCAACACTAGGTTGAGTGAGAGTCATAGGTTTTAGTGAGTAATGAGTGAATACAAGTTCCATAGGGTTCAGCTTAAACCCGAGGAGTAAAGGTTTTTAAGAAGTATTATTGCACTAAACTCATGAAACCGCACGTTAACAGTCCGGGTCATGGGGGCTGCAGACCCAACCATGAGGGGACAAGAAGGATAACTTGCCAAAGTTAATCCTTAGAGGTTTCAAGTATAGTACTTATTGGTTACCCGGCTGAGGTAAACCAACGGGAGGTGTCAAACTCCAATAGATCTATCAACTATACTTGCGTTCACTTGTGTAAAACCCACAAGTGAATATGGCTCATGAATTTTAGTTATGTAATGGTGGCAGATAGTATCACTTGTGCAATAACGATAGAAAAGACTTGTATTCGGTTTAAAGCAAGTATCCCCCTCACAGGGTTTGTAAAGTATTTAAAAAGTGTGAGGCTACGAAANCGGTTTTGTGAAGGTGGTGACAAGGTGGTGATCCACCTCCTTTCTTGGCTGCTTAGGGAGGTGATATGGTGCTAGCTTGGTTCTAGGGAGGTGCTAGGGTGCTTGGTTACTAGTTTTGAGGTGCTAAAGTAGCTTGGTTTTGGTTTTAGGGTTTGTTTTAACCTAGTTTTGTCTAGAAAGGATTTAAGGTTTTGCCTAGGGTTTGGTGCCTAGTTTAGGGTCCTATGAGTGTCTAATGACTAATACTAAGTCCTAGGAGGCTTATACTAAGTGGTGGTAGCTTATGGTAAAGATTTGAGAAAGTTTAGACCTAGTTCCAGGAAGTTATGACCTAGTTAGGGTTTTATGCTTATAGGACTTGTATCTAAGTTCTAGAGAGTTGTACCATGATCTAGAGAGTCTAATATATCCTAAGGTTACTAATGTAAGTCATACCTAAGCTTTAAACACTTTAAAACATGTATGGATAAGCAATTAGGGTTTTAAAGCTAACCGTAAACACATAGGTGCAATTAGGGTTTTCTAACAAGTATAGTATACTAGAGTGATAGTTTACTTAGTGAAAATGTGTT
The DNA here is from genome assembly GCA_014162995.1 of Artemisia annua. Taxonomy (NCBI): domain Eukaryota; kingdom Viridiplantae; phylum Streptophyta; class Magnoliopsida; order Asterales; family Asteraceae; genus Artemisia; species Artemisia annua. The sequence continues at coordinate 93,697 of LBNU01021023.1, read as the reverse complement.
TGTAACCTTGACTTGACATACCAGGATGTTTACATCAAGTAAACATAGTAGTGTTGGCATTGGTGGATACGTGAGCTTGTCTAAGGGTTAGTTAGGTTATAAAGAGATAATAAGGCAAAAATTTGGCTCGGGAAATTCCTATTGGCATTTCTAACCTAGTTTGTGCTTTATGAGGGCCTAGGTTAAGTTAGTAAGGCATTTCTAACCTATAGGGAGTTAGTGAGAATTTTGTGGGTTACTACAATATTATATGTTTTATGATCATTTAGTGTGAACTTTTGGTACTTAATAGTATGAAATGAATGCAGGTTCACTCTCGGATGCTCTGAAGCAAGAAACATTAAAAAGAACTACTATTTCATCATTCGAAGTAAATAAATAAGAAGTCCATTATATTAGTCTTTTATTCCAAGCAAGTGCGCCAGTTTTCCAGCTTAGTGCACCGCACTTGTTCTCTTGGTCAAAGGAAGTCAAGAAGTAATATTTAATAAAAATGCGCCGGTTTTATATATGATGTGCGCCGTACTTCCTCTGCATTTATGAAACTTTGGCGCCAAGAAAATAGCTAAGTGCGCCGCACTTACAATCGAAGTATGTCATACTTCGCCGATCAGAAAGCCTATAAATAGAGCTCATTTGCAAGCATTTGAACTCTCCACTCAACAACCAATTTTCACTAAGTTAAGATAAGAAGTACCACGTGATCCTGAGCCATAAGCAGACGTGAACGAATCAGACAGAGGCGTTATATACTTGTTGGTGTCGAATTCTTGGTTACTTGTGACACTAGTGTAATCCATTTGATCAATCCAATCCGTATGTCTCTTGTTTACTATTTAATCATTTCTGTTGTCATGAACTCATTAGCCATGAGAGGCTAAACCTCTTGTGATTGCTTGGATATGTGAATATAATAAAGTGATTTATGATTATGCTTTGATCTTTATCAATTTCAAGTTTATACTGTGAACTATTGTATCTCTAGTCTTATCATGTTTATTTATTAAAACTGATTGAGTATAACCTGTTGGGATAGGTCGAAAGAACCAATTTGTTACATGCAATTCTAGAAACTTGTCTGCGTTTCTAGCCTTTGAATGGAGAAATCCGCTTAGGAGAATTAATAATAATCTAGACTTGATATAGAATACTATCTCGAGAGAAATCTCTTGGTGGATAAATATAAATCTTGAATTGAACCTAACAAGTTATGAAATTGTTTTTTTGTAGAAAATGGCTAACTTATAAGTTGTGCACCACTCTATTATCGAACTAAGATCAAACATAAGCATTGTCATTAGATTATCTAAGCTATCCAAGCAATCATTCATTTTATCATTTGAATTCTTCATATTATCATAATCGCTATTTGTTAACTATGGTTTTGTTTACTAATCATTTATAACTAATACGAACGAACTAAGTCCCTGTGGATACGACCTGGTTTTACCTAAATCTTATATTACCAACGAGGGTTATACTTTACCCGTGTGTTTGGTTTATTAAAATCAGTGAAACTAGTATTATAAATTTAAAGCTTTCCTTACACATCAGGCACGAACAATCATCCAAGACATACACAATTGCATGTGCGGCATGCACTCAGGGTCACGCGCTGTAGCAGCCAAAGCAATCAGGATGGGGTACTACTAGAAAAGAATAAATCAGGACGCAGAGGTTGAGCTCAAAACATCTCAAGAATGTCACGCTTACGCAAATGTTCAATGTGTGCCAAAGCATAATCTCAATCCTATCACTGCACCCTGGCCATCTATTAACGGGGTTTAGACATATGCGGACCGTTCCCGACTGCCCTTGGAAATATCAAACATATGATTGTGACTGTAGATTACTTCACCAAGTGGGTCGAAGCAAACCTACTAGCCTCCATCACTTCAAGAAAAGTATTAACCTTTGTTTATGATTAGATCATCACTTGATTCAGCATGCCACAAACACTCATAACTGATAACAGAACCTAATTCATTGGCCAGCCATTCAAATAAGTGTGTGAAAACCAGGGTATCCTTAGAGCTACCACGTCTCCCTACCATTCTCAGGCCAATGGTCAGGCAGTGGTAGCCAACAAAGAGATTGTGAAAGGTATCGAGAAAATGATGACAGAATACAAGACTTGTTAGGTGGAGGAGCTCTCAAGCATATTGTGGGCACACAGGACCACACCAAAGAAAAGTAAAAGTGAAACACCTTTCAGCCTAGTCTATGGCACCAAAGCTGTAATATACATCGAATTGCTTCTCCAAACAGAAAGAGTTTCTATGGTCAACGAGGACGAAAACGAAGATTCCCTCAGGCTAGAACTAGCGCTAGCGAAAGAGAAGCGCGACCTTGCCGCCATCCGTCTAGCACACTCCAAACACAAAATGGCAATGTACTACAACAAACGCGTCCATCCAAAGTATTTCAAACCTGGTGACCATGTGATGCATAGAAATGAGGTCAACAAGGCCAAAGGTCAGGGCAAGCTCACTCCCAACTGTGATGGGCCATACACCATTTGCTAGGCAAATGACAATGGTTCCTACCTGTTAACTACATCTGGAGGGGATGACATACCCCTAGCATGGCACACATCTAACATGAACCGAAGCTACATCTAACAACGGATTGATGCACAGGAAAAACAAGCCCTAATTGCTAGGCACCACCTAAGGGGGTTACACTCCCCTCTAATGGCAAGTATACAGCCTGATTGGCATGCTACACTTAAGTGGATTTTTTTATTTTTTTATCTTTTCGTCAAGCCTTATAACAGCCAAGATAGCTCAATTGTACTATTTCTACAAATACTCAATGACAAATTTAGCACTTTTTCCAAAGTGTTACATTTAATTAACTATCCATACAAGCAAACATTTACTGGAACATAAATTAGCCTTTATGAACATGCTCTTGAACAAAAGGTGCCAATGGGTCAAAAAGCAGGGAGTACACCCTACGACGCCTTGTATATGACTTCACCGCAAAATCCTGCTCCAAGGTACACAAATACCCACAACTTGCCACAAGCGAGTTGCTGGAAGGTAGCTAGTCAATAATATTAGTTATGATGTGCACGACAAAACACAAGACTTGTTATTGTGTCAAAGTTAAAGAAAATTTCGATGGCAGATATTTTTCATGTTTAACTGATCACTAAACCTAGGAAAAACAACAAATACAATAATTTGGCATAAAAGCTAATTTCATTAATAGTTCAGGGTTACAACATCCTAACTAAAAAACCCAGGCCTACACGAGCCTAGTTACATACCTACAGTAAGTTAGCTAGACAAGCTAATTTCACTAAGAGTTCAGGGTTACAATATCCTAACTGAAAACCCCAGGCCTACACGCGCCTGGTAAATACAAGATAATAAATTGATGAACTTTTAATTTTATTACAAAAGTAGGGTAAACCACCCTATTACAAAACCCATGACTTTACATGCTTGGTACATTCTACAAAACAATCCTGATACATCACGGATTACTGACAAAAGGCTACAAGTTTTATAATAGCTAATAAGCTACCTAACAGGGTCAAGCTCCAACCTATTTAAAATTAGGACAAGGCCCCCCTCTTTGTTTGATTCAAGGGCAACAAGACCCGAAACTAAGCCAAAGAGTGCAATGCTCACAAGTAGGTCACCCCACCAGGCTTCAAATTAAACCTTTTTGAAGTCGGGGTGACCGAAGTTCCGGGGTAACGTCCACCCAAGCCACGAACACGTCGAAAGGGGGGAGCAATTGCTCGACCGAAGCAGCCAAATTAATTTAGGAGGCCCTCTTCATCCCACTCCCACCAATCACAGCCTAAATGGATACATTACCCGCCTCTGAACATGCGGTGTAGTGCCTTAACCTCGCATCAGGGCAACAAAGCACACCTGATAGGTGGAGAAGAAGGAGTCCCTAAGGGAGGTCACGGCTCCCATAGCCTTACCTTCATGTCCAGGGGAGACCCTTAAATGTCACATTCACCAACACCATAATATCATTGGGGGAGTGTTTTCTTAACTACTCATCCGAATATAAATCCGATATGCATTTGATAAAATTGTCTAAACTAGCACGACAACAACGTTCACCAATCTGTAAGTATTCATCGAAAGCATCAGATGTTGTCCCGTACGTCACTTGGTGTATAGCGGCCGTGCATTTCATTATAGGTTGGATACTCATTTTACCAAGGGCATTTGGTCGTAATCTAAAAAATTTAAAGTGCTCGGGAATAGGTTTAACGTCATAGTTAATTATACCTTCGACTATTTGTAAAAATAGTCTTCGACTCATCCAGAACTGTCGCCTAAAATTCCTTTCGCGATATTTTAGATCATCCCCAAAATAATCACTCAGTAGACATTGTTCGGAGGTTTCATATTCTCGGGGTGTATACGTCCGAGTGTGTGAACTAGTTGTTTTATCGTCATCAAAGGCTCGAAATTCTTCGTGATAATCGTATAAACTTAATAATTCTTCGGCTTTTCACCGTCAAAAAGATTCATTGAAAATAAAAGTATACGAAATATGAAAGAGTGGATTAAAATGTAAGTGAAAGTGTATATAAATTGTGATTTGGTTGACATGTTTGAAAAATAGATGTTAAAAGTGGGTATTTATAGGTGAAAATAAAGGTTTAACTTATTTTGTGTTATATTTTTTACTGTTATATAATGTTTAAAAATTGGGGAAAAAAAATAAAAAAAATAATAATAATAAAAAAAATAAAAATAAAAAAGGTCGTATGTGAGTAGATTGGCTAAAAGCCGGATGGCGAGCGAATGGCGGGACGAACGGTGCACTAGAACGCGCTGTTCATCCAATTTTGCTACTAACGACGAACCAACAACGGCCCAAACCGAGATCTTTTATAATATAGTAAGAGTGATCAGTAGTACAGTTGAGAACAATGATGTACTAATAATTCTGTATTTTTTTCAAAAATAGTATTTAACATGAAAAGGCAAATAAAAGCATATGCGAAAGTGGATTTATTGCGAAAAAATGGTTTTCCGACATTAAGCCCCCACTGCTCATCCCCATCCTCCGTTTCCGACTCTTTAGGGATGTGTTCTTCATGTAATCATCACACAAATATACATACACATAACACATACAAATATATCATTTTCATGCATACATGTCAACTGATATACTTGTGTGTACGCTACAGTGTTTTCAAATAATACAATGGTTGTACATAATGATAACCATAATAAAGGATTTTTTTTTTTTAATAGTTTTTACTTTTTATAGATANTAAACAGATGGTGGTGTACGAAAAAAAAAATGCGTATCCCATTTTACAATATTTATTTTTACCCAAAGCCAAAAAGCATAATGTACAAATGTCAGAATAAAACATGTTATTTTGTCACATGTAAAATGAGTTGAGTTGCGACCAATTATTTTACTTAGAAAATGTTTGTTGACATGCGTTGACTCCGGGCAATTCAAATTAGTAGTCGCTTTGAAATTAGTCGGCTCGCAATATCGAGTCAGAAACACGAGTAACTAAAAAAGAATTATGTTACTTTTGTATTACTGGGATGTTACATGGGTAGCAACATGCAAAAGATCTTACAGTATTAAAGCTACCGTGATTGACCAAACTACAAGATTAAAACGAGTTTTGTTATATATTATGTGAAATAAAAGCCGATAAGAAAATAAAAGGTGTACCTTTAGTGACATGACTAGTCAAATGCTCATCCACGAATACAACCAAAAACACAATCAGAGATGAATTACATAGGCCATAGTCCAGTACAATGTACAGTAGTACTTACCAGTTTAGCCTATTAAGCAAATTTGTATCTGGAATTTTTGATAGTTCCGTTATCATTGTGAATTGTGATTAGGGCTACTCAGTTTTGCTATTAAAAAAAAAAAAATAAAAAAAAAAAATAATAAAAAAAAAAAAAATAAAAATCTACTATTGGTTTAAAGGAGAAATAAATTATAGCAAAATATACCGATAAAATCATGAGACTCATTTTATGATTGTTTTTTTAGCAAATGGGAAATATTAACGTTCAATCATTCAGCTATTTGAGTAATTATATACTCTCATAAAAAACCATTTATGTCATCCTCTTGCGTATTAGATGATATATGAGTGGTATCAGAATGGGTCTAACAATTATATTTAGGAAGCTATGTTGAGTTGCCTCCTTTAGGTTACCTTTTCAAACCTTATTGTTCCGGTTATTCCTGTTTTTCGAAAAGAAATGCAAGTTTCGACCAAAACCTTAATTGCATCTTGTTTTGGTCATGACTTTTAAACAGTTTGGAGTTAATTGACTTGGATAGCGTCATTCTCTCCGTTTCTCAATTCTGCAAAAAAACCCAACCAAAATCACCACTGTCAACCACTTGACGCGCCGCCATGCGCCGTAGCAACCTGCTGCAAATTATTTGCTTTTTCTTTGCTTGTCTTGCTTTCGCTACTGGAGTTTGAAGATTTGTCTCAGATCCACTTGTCGTTGGATGTCTTCAACAACCAATTATGTTCGCTTAAATGCTTTTCATTTTGTTGCTTGTTTATGCATTTGTCGTTGCCGTTTGAAGATTAGGTTCCGCTTATTGTCGAGTGTCTTCATAAACAATTTATTATAACTTTAATGTTTATAGTTTTCAAATCCAATCCAAGTTTTTGTTATTTCGCCGATCGGATTGCGGGGGAGTATGAAATGTTATGTTAGTAAGTCTGAACCAGGTTTGTGAGCTTAGGGTTCATTAGGGTTTGAGTTGACAAACAGTCGATCAATAAACCATAATACTGACGGGGTTTTCTATATTTTTACATGGTATCAGGGTCTGATCCTGAAACCTATGTGGCTACATTGAGCCGCCTCCTTTAGGGCACCCCGTCAAACCCTATCCACCACAAGTTATCACTTCTCAATTAAAAAAAAGGTAAATTGCAAAAAATGTCCTTATGGTATCCTGATTTTTCACTATAGCCACTCCCAAACTTTTTTTCTAAAATTATGCCATTGTTTTTCACTTTTTGCTACAAGTTATCTCCCTTGCGCTAACAATCATTAAAAAATCTCGTTAGTTTAGTCATTTCGTGTTTCTTGCCATTTATCACACCCATCTCCTTGGTTATATTCCCAATGCCACCCTATTCACGGCGACATAACTTGCAATACATAATTTAACTTTTGTTTAGTTACCTGAATCATAATACGCATATTAACCCTTCAAAATTCCTTAAAAATATTTCAACTTCGATTCCTCACTTGTATTTAATCTACCCAATGTTCTTCAACACCACTCATAAACTTTTTCTAACCCTAACAAAAAATAGATCATCATCAATAACTTGCAAATGGCTACATGCGAGGAAGAGTAAAAAATGGCAAATCTTGTAACCGGCCTTCTTAAGAGGGAAGTTGAGAAAGACAAGCAATGTAGGGAAATGTTGAAACAACTTTACTTCAAAGTGTTCGCAACCTCAAAAGATAGGGAACAAGTGATTGGTGAACTTGAAAAGGTTGTGGTCTATGGCGTGTAAAACAGTTTGTTTGATGAATACAATACAAAAACGTGATCTGGATCAAACGGCGCTCCAGATTCAGGTGTTAGAGTCCGACCTCGGCGCTCGTGAAAAGAACTTCTTCTTGAGTAAGATGGATTTAGGTATCTTAGGTTAGGTTTTGGTTAGGGAATCTTGTAAATGTTGGTGTTTTATATGTTTTTTTTTATCCTCTGTAAGGTACCCATGAATGAATGATATTGAAGTTTTTTCTGTTTTTGGCAAGGATTATTGATGTTTGTTTTTATAGTTTTGCCAATAATTATTGATGGTTGTTTAGTTGATCATTTATCTATAAAATTTTCATACAAAAGCCAATTTTGCATACAAAATTTGCATACACATGTGGATTTGGTCAATGAAAGTGTGTACATACGAATTGACAATGTTTGACTTTTACAAGTCAAAAAATTGTCCAAAAATATGGTTGTTTTGGTCCACACCAATGTGTATCCAGGTCTATTTAGGTTAGATAATGTTGTAAGGGGTGTTTGTCAACTCAAATTTCTTGTTTAACCACATCATCCTCTGACATCCAAGTATGCAAATCCCCTTCCAAACCACTTATACTAAGATCCTCATCTGTATCATGTATAAGACCATCCAGATCCTCAAACATAGGTTCATCCGTAGCCTGTTGAACATCATCTTGACTAAGTTTGTCTAGAATGTTGTCAAATGTTGAATTTATAGCTACCACAGCCTCTTCCTGGATAGCACTTTCTTAGCTTAGCTTCTCCTTCATTTTCTCATAGCCATCATCCAGTACAAAATCAATCTCTCCCAATATTGTTCTAAACTTAAAGTGATCAGAAAGCCTTCTTTCCCTTTCTTTGTTCTTACTTTCATCAAACCATGGTGTTTGAACCACAAGCACATCATCAAATCTAGGAAAATGAAATTCTGATCATTACAACATTCAACCTTACTAGATGAAGCATGATCAGTAGCAGCATGCCACTCTAATAAAAATACCTTTCCATCTTTCCCATCTTCCTTAACAACATCCTTTCCATCTTTCCTAGCTTCTTTAAGAACATCATCTTCCTCCTTTATCTCTTCAATGACCATACCCTTTACCATGCCTACCCCTCATGTCCAACAAATGTTGCTCGGCCAATGAAACATCAGTTTCAATGTAAACCTCTATTTCCTTAAACCGAGACATATATTTCAACAACGTCAACACGTTTTCTTATTCATCAATGGGACCAACCCATCATCCAAAGATTCCCCAGTGATCCTAAATGTGTGAACAAAATTTTATCACCCCTAATCCTAACTCCTTTAACATCCCAACAAACTGATGAACCAAGAATAAGTCACAATTAATGAGGTTAACATAGTCTATATGTGTAAACCGATAGCTTCAGTCTGGTAGGTTTGTAAAGTAACCATCGTGGTGGATTTTGAATGTGAGCATAGTTTCATTAGAATCTAGTGGGAAAAAAACAAATAACAACTTACAACTCTGAATTTAACAAAACCTACAATTTACACATGCATGTTCGAATAAGAATATGGGGAAAATAAAACAAGTTAAAACTAAAAAGAAGGAGACTTGAAGCTTACCGTAAATAAGACCAAGCTCATGGATCAAGAAATTGGGTGTTCGAATATGCCAAAGTGAATGTCCAACTACCAAGTTTGATTAAGTGTGTGGATTGATTGTGGATGTGTTTGATTGTGTGTGTATACAAAAGTGTTTGTTTTTTATCGTATTATACACCGGATATAAACAAAAGTTTTATTATGTGTCGCAAGTTATGTACCTATGAATAGGGTGGCATTGGAAACGTAACCAAGGAGGTGGGTGATAAATTACGAGAAACACAAAATTATTAAAATACCCCGACTTGAAACAATAACTAACGAGATTTTCTAACGATCGTTAGCGCAAGGGACATTACTTGTTACAAAAAGTGAACACCAATGGCATAATTTGCACACAAAAAAATGTGATTGGCATAGAGTGAAAAATCAAGATACGAGAGAGACAATTTTTTGATTTACCCTAAAAAAATTAAATTTCGGCCAAAACCCTATTTGCATATTGTGTTGGCCTCAACTTTTTAACTGTTCATAGTTAACTAACGAGTCATTCTCTTCGTTTTTAAATTCTGGACATTGCCTTACAGAGAACACCTCCATTGGTCGCGCCGTCACACGCCGCCGGAAGCCGACTATTGCAAAAAAAATGTATACGCTTTGCTTTTGTTTCTTTGCTTTTGCTTTTGCTTTTGCTTCATGATAAAGATTAATCTCCGCTTGTTGTAGGATGTCTTCATCAACAAATTTATTTACTATTGCTACTGCTTATATTTTGCTTTTGCTGCTGTGTGAAAAATTGCTAATCGGATTTTTTCATCAACTAATTGTTGCTTTTATTGACATCATTTTTTTTAGTTTAGCTTTCTTTAATGTTTATTTAGTCTTTCTAATCTAATTCGAGCTTTCGTGATTTCGTCGCTCGGATTGCGTGGGAGTATTAGACGACAAGTATGGCCCAAGGTCGATTGTGAATTTGCGTCAATTAAGGTTTCCTGCTGTGTACTCTCTATATATATCTTGCCTAATAATAAAACGTAGCTACGGGGTTTTATCAATCTAACATTGCGATCATCTTACTTTTTTTAAATCAAAGGACATAATGAGAAAAGAGAAATCGTAGCTCACGTCCATCTGTAAGAGGGAAATCAAGTTTACTCAATGGCTCGTTGTGAGATACAAACATCGTAATGATGCATCATCCTAACCCAATAATTATTCTAATAGAATGATGTTTCGTCAAGGATTAAACATGGTATGCTTTCACATCCACAATCTTTAGAAACAACTAGATTACCCTCGTGAGGCAGATTATATATATGATATTTGTAAGAACTGTACATACAAAATTTCTGGCAAAGTTTGTTCTTAGGAGTTAGCTGTGTTAAGGCCACTATTGCACGCATTAATTTACCAACCTTGACAAATCAAACGTAGCATGATTGATGAAAGTTGATAATCAAATACTCCTACGTAGTATTATTTTAATTCCTAGCCTTTTCTTTTTGCAAGTTATTCTTCAATAGAAGAGAATTGTAGCCAATGTCGGATATGCCAACTCATAAGTAACAGGTACAAACCCAAAGTCACAGAGGTGATATATTTATGGGATAATTACTTAAATGACCAAGTTGCCTAATCGTTGGGCATTTTTGACCTTAAAAAAAAATTCTTATATTGACCAGTTGCTCAACGCAACTTTTAAAGGGGGACACATGGCGCGCCCATAGGACGTCAAGTGTCCAAGGTTGCCCAAAATTTGACAAGGTTGCCCAAAAAATGTCGGAGTTGCCCAAAAAATCGCCATATGTCGTCCCAAAAAATCGACACGTGTCCCCCTTTTAAAAGTTGCGTTGGGCAACTGGCCAATATAAGAATTTTTTTTTAAGGTCAAAAATGCTTCAACGATTGGGCAACTTGGCCATTTTAGTAATTATCCCTATATTTATACCACAAATATATCTCACTTGTACTGAACAGGACTTAAACCCATAACCATTTGATTGTGGAGCTTCTCACACAATATAGGGTACCATTAGGACACAAGCCCTTCGGTAATGTACCCATGTATGTTAATACGTGCTGGACATTCATGCATATATCATAGTACCGGGGACCATATGGAAGTTGGATGGTGGCATTTGTATATCCAAAACACATGAATACAAATCCAAGGTCTGGACGTTTACTTGACCACTAGCATTATAGTATGGGGGTAAAGCCTCCGGTAACTATTGTACTATATTCAGCTTCGACCATTATTGTGGGTAGGAGTAGTTGGAATGAACCGAACTGAACCCAACACTTGTTGAACCAAGTCTTAAATGGGATCATGGTGGTGAATAGAGTTCAACTGGTCCTGGTTATAACTAAGATGTGGTCAAGAATTCATAAACTGTCATGATTAAGTGGGGTCGGAACCTTAACGAGGTTATAATTTTAACTAGACCTAACTGGTTCCATTCTTACTTGAATATTGGACTAGCATCAATGGGTCTTTTGCATTGCTGTATTTTGTTGAGGTTTATGTGATTATGTCTACAAACAAGTGGTTGTGGTTCAAATTCAGTAAGAGACCAGTGTGTGATTCTTGTAGGTGAGTAAGAATATACTGTATTGTGTAGAACTGTAGATGTGATTACGAGTTTGGCTTATAGAAAAAGTAAAACTTACTATATATATTAAATACAGTGGATTCGGTGCCTTTTGATTGGTTCCCGGTATTCACATGGTAAAACAGGTGTGTTGGGCCTAAAATACAAAACGACAGCCCAAATGATATAAGAGCTTTACCTTCTTTTGACACTATATTTTGCTCAACTTTATTTTATATGTCTATGAAATGAAATAGGGTGCTAACGTTTCATTTGATACCATACATGCCCAATTTTATTTCATATGTCTACAAAATAACATAAAGTGCTAAAAATACGTTTTATATTGAGAAACAAACACCCAAAAACACATCTATGATACATCGACTCACAAAAGCTCCGCCGCAACGCGGGGGCCAAAACGTGCTCGTTAGTATTATACTCCCATTCTTGAGATGAATTGTGGTTGTTCATAAATCATAAAAGGGCCATGACTTTATGGACCAAACAATATAGCTTGAACCAGTCTGAGCAAGGCCCAGAAACCTTCTTAAACAACTTATGGGCTTTCGTCATTTTGAGAATATCTCTAACTTAGAAGGTTACCTCGCTCAAACTTTCTTTACCGATAGTCCTAGAACGAGGTTTATATGCCCGGGCTATGCTCTCGGATGAATTTAAAAAATAATTTAGTCGTTATATTTATGTATGATTGTGCTTTTGCACTCAAAAAAGTTTACATGTCAAAATTTCATCCGTGATATACAACGGGAGATGCAAGAATTTGTCAAAGGGTATGCACTCTTAAATAAAATTTGAAAAAAGGTATGCATTTACTCAGAATATGTAAAAGGAAATCTATGGTTTTACACTAGTGATGGCGTTTTTAAAGTATGCACTTTCATACTCTATGCCTTAAGTCTGTCCAACCCTAATGACATATCACCATTTTAACACTCCACTTAGAAACCTGAATTGAAAATCTCATTAAACATGTTAGCTACAACTTAGGTGTTTTGCTAAATTGTTTTATGTAAATAGGTGTTTAGCAACAAAAAGTATATTACTATATTTAATATACAATGTAATATCAGAAGCCAAACCTAAAAGATGCAAATTTTAATCACGCAAAAACATGATATATTCTTATAGTTGAATGTCGTTTTGTAATATTACTTTTGATTGTACTTTTCAATTGGTTTTGACAAATAAAATTCAATATATATTATAATAAATCGTGTGGATACCCGAAGTATCGCAATATTGAGCTCATATCACTCAAATTTCAAAGAAGATTTATTTATTTATTATTTTTTTATCTTTTATTTTTTTTTAAGAATCTTATAAAATACTTGCTAAATGTTTATTTTATTAAACATTTGATAAATAAAATTGTTAATAATGAAAATTGTGGGTGTATTATGTAAAATGTTTATAGTATAAGGGGCCTTTGTAAAAATAAATTTTTTATGTGCAAAACATTACCGTTGGCCACGATTATGGTATATCTTTACTACTGTACTTATAAATAGGGCTGAGCATCGGTCTAAAACCGAACCGAACCTACCCGAACCGACAAAACCGAAAACCGAAAATCGCCAAAAACGTAAACCGAAACCGAACCGAATTTGGTCGGTTCGGTTCGGTTTTGTGTCGGGTCCGTCGGTTCGGTTCGGTTCATGTGTGTTTGTGTGCGTTTTCGTCGGTTTTGGGCCGAACCGAACCGACCCGACCCGAAACCGAAAACCATGAAAAACCTAAACCGAAACCGAACCGACGGGCTGTCGGTTCGGTTCGGTTTTTGTCGGTTCGGTCGGTTTTGTCGGTCCGGTTCGGTTTTGAACCTTCCATGCTCAGCCCTACTTATAAATATTGAAACTTGAATCTTAAAATCTTGAAACTTACATTAATATTGTTTGTCTAAATTACTCTTAAGTATCTTTTAAACTTGTCAACTTTTCAAAAACTTGAAAACTTAAATTATTTCTTTTTTGATCAACTCTAAACTTAGCAACTTTTCAAAAATATAAACTATATTAATTTTAAAAACACACGCTTTGCATCAAGGGTCAAACCAGACTCACAATTTCGCAAGTATAATTATTTGCCGCTATACACCGTCGTTTTGTGCAGGTATACGTCTAATATAGATAATTCACACATCATATTCGAAGTTTAGAATTTCGGTAGGGGTGAGCATGAGTTGATGGTTTTATGTTAGACCCATTATTTTAGCTAAGTTCTTTAAATTCGGATATCCAAAATTTCAGATAACAGTTTTATATATCTGAATATCCAAAAATATCTATAATTTTTGAAAACTTTTAGACATTTCATAAAACCCAACATTTTAATAAATTTTGATCAATTTTTCGGATATCCGAATACGAAAATTTTTTGGACATCCAAAACCTAAAAATCCTAGAATGTAAGTTGAATATTTTGTCGTAAAATAATAAGATTACAAAACATGTATATAAACACCTAACTTTACAATTTATTATAGTGTTAGCTAAATAAACACCTATTACGAATATTTAATCTCTTATTGTAGCCTAAAGTCATCATGTATCAATCCTATTACCATTCTGTCACTTATAATCCATAAAAGCAAACGCACCCTTTGATCTTTTGCATGTGTGCGGACTTTCCTCGTATAGAGAGTTTTGGAAGTACCGGTTAACACATGCAAGAGATAAGTTATTACTACTGTGTCGATATAACACGGACAGAATAAAAGATTTTTCACTAGCATGATATACGTTAAAAAATCAATTTCAGTAGTCCAACACATCCCACAACCCAAATCAACCATGAAATAAATTCCTCCTAGCACTTTGGAAAGCCACGCTAACATATGCTCGGCACCAACAGAAAAAAAAAAGGTACATTCTTAAGAGAATGCCAAGCAAGATCCGGAAAGAAAAATGAGAATCCTAGCACATTTTACCCTTTAAGTGATTCAACAAGGTAACTTAACGGCGCCTAAACAAAGCAAAAATTGCCACATCTAAGTTATAAAAACTGTCAAGAAAATGTCACCTTCTTTTGGTCTTGGTCTCTTCTTCGTCCTCATCGTCTTCATCATGCTAGTCATCCTCCTCCTCAATCTCATCATCATCCTCATCATTTTTACCTTCTTCATCATCCTCCAAAGTCCTTTTGATTAGCCTCATCCTTCAACATGAAACAACATGTGGGATTATCTTGTCTCTTATGGTTGAACTGCAACACAAGTAGAACAAACAAGTAGAACAGACATTGTGTCATATTGATTCAAGCATCTAGTACAAAGCCAATTCTGAGTTTACAAACTCAAACAAATAACATTACTGGTACTCAGTTACTCACCTGATATCATAGTCTTGCTCCATCTGGTTTTGAAGTTCTTCGGCCTGCAATGATAACCCAAAGACATTAAACAAGAATTTTGAATGGAAAATGGGATTGAACCGCAAAAATCGATGTCATTTTGAAGTACTATAAACAACTAATACCCTATTTTTAATTAAAAAATGTAGTGACGATAATCCAAAATTGGCAATACGTTAATCGGGCGACCTTTAACTTGATTAACATGTTACCCGTTTAATTTTATTTTTTTACTATTTGAAACAAAAAATAACACTAAACTGAACCATTCATCAGTAAATGGGTCAAACTTGGTGCGTCTATTAAAAATCAACAGTTCCTGTATTCAATTTTACTAAATACTTATCATATCTTCTTCTTCAGCTGGTACCTCTGGTGGAATAAAAAAGTTGAAGAAACTTTCACAGTCTTCTGTATCAAATATTTTAATCTATAGTAAAAGTTGCCCAAGTCTTCTGGGGCATTTTGAAAAGTCATTCTTTTTTGTCTATAAAAGGTATAGACTTTGGGCGACCGGAGCGTTTGAAGAATTTGCTCTTCTAGGATTTCTTGATTTAAGTTTTTGGATATCAAAAAAATATCTGTATTCGGATATCCGAAAAGTTGATCAAAATTTATCAAAATGTTGGATTTTATGAAATGTCAGTTTTAGAACTCATATAAAAGTTTTCTAAAAATTATAGATGTTTGGATATTCGGATATATAAAACTGTTATTCAAAATTTTGAATATCCAAATTTAAAGAACTTAGCTAAAATAATTGGTCTAACATAAAACAATCAACTCATATAAAAGTTTTCTAAAAATTATATAAAAGTTTTCTAAAAATTATAGATACTTGGATATTCGGATATATAAAACTGTTATCCGAAATTTTGAATATCCAAATTTAAAGAACTTAGATAAAATAATTGGTCTAACATAAAACAATCAACTCAAATTTCGGATATCCGAAAATTGAAAAAATCGAAACCTTATTGAATGGAGATGTCACTAGAGCATGGGCCATGGTCTAACAAGTTAAGCTTATCAAATAGCCAAACAAGGAANACTATGGAATTGAGTTGTAATTGGTTGTTCAAGTTTATTTACTATATAGTGCATTCTGAAGTTAAAAAAATATATGTATATCTTTGCTAAATTTAAACAAAATCTAATTATGTTCGAGTTGGAAACGAGTTGTTAACACACTCACTGATTCTAACTCTCTGTTTTATTTATGGGCAGTTTGGTTGATGGGTATGCGATTCGTGGAATTGTTTGATTCCTATGTTTAAATGTTTGGTATATGGATTTGGAAACAAAATGTGCAATCATTGCAAAAAATGACACCACATCAAAATGTTAGGTTTCTTTATCTCATTTCCACTGACAACTTTTTTCTATTTTATCTCTTTTTTATTTTTCTTTTTTTTTTATCTTTTATGTTATATAATAATATAAAATCTCAAAATGAATTGTATACAAATTATATAAACAAACAATATTTTAAACAATTATTACTTTTTTTCAAACAAATTCCAAATCCAAATCCCATTACAACCCCAACTACAAACCAAACGCACTTTTAGTTTTGATAACTTTTGAGTTCTTCCTATATATAACTAATATAGCTTTACTGGTTTCATCCTTGCGTTTATTATAATCGTTTTTTATTATGTAAACAAAAATTATCAAGGCCTCAATTTGTTTTATCTACATGAAGATATTGTCATTGTAACTTTAAATACAAATTTTATTTGGTCAATTTTGATTTCATAAAAACTACACTAAAATATATTTATACCTTCTAACTACTATTACCATGAAATTAAGACTAATTCAATTGTCTTAAACGCTTTTAAGTTTTCACATAAGACCATGTAAACTCACAGTAATCCAATCGTTGTTGAATTTTTACAAGCTTTAAGTGGGTTCCAATTTACTCTTTTTAAATTGGCATATGTCAAGTAGTCCACCAATCCAACTACATACGCTATGAATAACGCGCCATTTTGAACGACCTTTACAATATAGTACGATAGTGGAGGCAAACACCCACCACGTGACTTGCCAGCAAAAATATGGGGCTGCAAACATAGTCTCAAAAACCAAATACCAGCTATGGGCTGCAATCACAGCGGGTGCAAACACCCACTATGGCTGCAATCACACTCTCAGTGTCACTTGCTAGCTAAGATACAGGGCGGCCAACATAGCCGCACAAACTGAATACTAGTCATGGACGACAACCACAGTGGTGGCAAACACCCGCCATGGCTGCAATCACACTCTGAGCGCGACTGCCTAGCCAAGATATGGGGCTGCAAACATAGCCGCAAAAACCAAATACCAGCCATGGGGGCTGCAACTACAATTCGGATTATGTTGCCTGTCCAAGGTAATGCCCTGGACAAACCTTGGTGGTTTTATCTCTTTCTGGGCACCACACACCACCAGCCACCCCCGGCATTCCACCACCAACCAACCCCGAAATAGTAATACAAACTCTGATGGTGGTTTTTTCCCCCCGGATGATGCTGAGCCTAGCCAGCTTTAAAAAATTCTGACAATACTAGGTGCCAGTGGAGGTGTCATTTGCTTCGCCGGGGTGGTGATATGGAGGCTGAAGCTCCACTTCCAGGGTAAACACCATACCCTGGATGTCGAGATGTCAGTGGAGATTTGACAGAGGCGGACCTATATTATGACTAGGCGGTTTCCGAGAACCCTCTTAGTACCTTAACTACGCTATGAATATATAACTAATAAAGGAAGCAACCAATGGGAGTTATTTATAAACGAAATATAATCAGGCTATCTCAGGGTAATAGAGCTTTGTAAAGATATACGAGTATATGTAATTCTTATTTTACTTTTTAAATTTCGCTCACTTATTTTAAAAGCCCGTGTCGAACACGAGCTAGTTGACATTAAAATTAACTTCGCGCCTTGCGACGGCGGACTTGTAAATTGATATTTTTGGCGAATAATTGTTTTTTTTATTATTTTATTTATGTTACTCTCTCCGTCCCATTTTATAAGTCCATTTTGTCAATTTGAGTTGTCTCAAATTATATGACCACTTTTAATTTCAACCAATGAGAATGCTTGTAAGTGGATGAGAATGCATTTTTATTGGTTAGTATTGTAAGGGCCCCACTTTTCTTAAACTTTGTGAAATATAAAAGTGAACTTATAATTTGGGACGGAGGGAGTAATATGTTTAGAGTTGGTGAGAATCTTTTCGCAGTTACGATAAACTATTGAAATTATGAGTCAGTTGATAATATCTTACATAAGGCGCTTTTTTTTTTTTTTTTTTTTCAAAAATTTTTTAAGTGTTTTTAGTTTAGATTGTATCACATGGTAATTAAAATACTTATACTTTTAAGGTGTTTACAAAAACAATTAAATTGTATAGGCTGAATTGATGTATTTTATTGTAACATTACATTATTATTTTTTACATTGTTATGTCTAAAAGTAATTTATGTATAAATTCTTAAAAGTGATTAGGAGAGAAGTGAATCCATAAAGTTGTTCGAAAAAAAAAAAAAAAAAAAAAAAAAAAAAAAAAAAAATCCCATAAAAGAAAAACGAAAGTGTCAAGTCCAAGAAGCTTCACCAATCCATTTGATCACTTCCCTTCCAATCCAAAAAAAGAGCACACAAACACAAGAAACCACAGACATTCACCATGTCTACTCATTCACTCTCATCAGCTCCATCTTTCAAACCCCTCAAACTCACACACACTCCCTTCATCTCAAACACATCTCCAAAACCCATAACCTCTAAACTAAATACAACATTTCACACCAAAGGTATTATACTAGTATTATATCTTTTATTTTGTTAAAACTTGTTAAGTTTTTTATATTTTTATATTTTTAACAGATGAGAGCGATGGAAAAGTGGTTAAGAAGTGGAAAGGAATTGTTTCGACAGCATTGGCAGCTGCTGTGATTAGTTTTAGTTCTTGTGACATGTCTGCTTTAGCTGATCTTAATAAATTTGAAGCTGATGTTCGTGGCGAATTCGGTATTGGTTCCGCTGCTCAGTTCGGCTCTGCGGACCTCAGGTTGTAATTTTATCAACTTGTTGTTGCCATGATTTTTTGTTATTAGTGTGAATTGTCTATTTTTATTAGGATTAGATAAAATTGGCGGGAGATGCTAGCCTTGAGATTTTAGTTAGACCAGACGAATATATACCTATGCAAAGCAAAGCGATGTTGTATTTCAGCAAATAATTATACATGCGAACTTGTGGTTCGGGTGTGACCCCTAATGCAACACTTACGAGTTCTAGTCATTGTGAGGGAAAAAAAATTTAATAAATAAATAAATAAATACATGGGGGTATAAACAAAAAATGATAAAAGTTAGAGGATCAAACAATATTTAAACTATTAATTTAGTGGTAGAGTTTATTACTATTTTTAATATAAGGGTATTTTGGGTATATCACTTTTTAAGAGTTTTTAAGTTTTAAGAGATTTTATCGGGCTTTATAAGTAGTATAGATAAGCCTTTAGAAAAGTAGCGTTTGCTTAGCTAGATAATGTAATTTACTTAATAAGACACGGAATATAAGTTATTGACATAGCAGCATGACTAATTAAGGTGGTGGACCGTCATAACACGGTAACACCAATGTGTGATATGTTTAAACTGTTGAAAATCAGTGGAGCAGGTGTATATTGTGTTGCCTAGGATTCTTTGAATTGAGCTTTATTGTTGATTTAGAAGGGTTAAGATGGTATGCTTATGTTGTTTTATTCCTAACATAAGGATAGTGGTGTTAGGTCTCAAAGTTATTGTTTTAAGTGAGTAATTTTTGGTCTTTGGTTGATGCTATGATTTGCACTGGAGGTTGTATGGGCGCGTTTGGAATCTTGGTGTAAAAAGTCGGATTCAAGTTTTGAAAACAAGTGGTTTTGAAATGTGTCAATGGAAGAGACATAATGTAAAAACAAATTGAGTGACAGGCTGGGTGGGCATGTTTTTCACAAATCGGCTTTTCTAGTATCAATGACTAAGCAGGGTATTGGGAAAGCAGTTTTGGTCTTCGCTTCACTCTAAACAATAACTTTACATCGGGTGCTTCAGTCTCACTCATAGCTCGAGACCTTGTTCATTTTTGTTTTGATATCTCATCTTCACCTGCTTTGGTTGCAATGATCTTTTAGATTGCACTTTCGGGAAGGTCTGTAACTTCTAAGGCCAGATTATTGGAGTGTTTTTGTGTAATTTCAGTTTCAAGGGTGTGTGAGATTCGAGCATGAATGATACTTGTCCATATTTTGTTTTATTGGGAGCTCGGTATGTTTGGAATGGTTTTGTGAGCTGCTATAGGTAGTTGGGCAAGGTGTGTTGGAAACGATACATATAGGGAGTATAGGAAAATAGGATGCAATCGTGGGTCAGGGTTTGTTGCTTATGCTCTTCTTTGCCTAGTTTGTGCTGTACTGTGTTATAATCCTCTCGATGAAAATGTTGTTATTAGGCATGTAAAAAGCATCATCGTGAATTCGTGATTAGTTTTTTGTTGCATAGTTTTGGATTTGGCTTAAGGTTTATTAAAGTTTTTGCAAATTTTTTTTGCAGGAAGGCAGTTCATGTGAACGAAAATTTTAGGTAAAACTGTTTATTTTTGTTTCTACAATTAAGTATGGTAATTCATTATACGAAGGGTTTGTAAATTTATGATAATGTTTAAACTAAAGCCTATTATAATTCCCATATGAACCTTAGTTCAGTAAATAGCAGGAAACGTTTCACATTTCCCCACGGGACAATAGAATTATATTAAATAGAATAGTTTTAATGTAATATTAGAATGATAGTGAATCTTCTCCTGAGCATAACATGATCTTATTTGGAAAATAATGGTTAAATTTTAGTCTTTCATTCATGATTACATATTGGAAATGTATGCTATACAGGAGAGCAAATTTCACATCAGCTGATATGAGAGAATCAGATTTCAGTGGTTCAACATTCAATGGTGCATATCTTGAGAAAGCAGTAGCATACAAAGCAAATTTCACAGGTAAAAAAAAGCTTCATTTCTCAAATGTTTGATAGATGAATCATTACATGGAAAGAAATAGGCTATCAAACTATGTTCCATCAGACGTTATTGAAACGAAACAAATAACTTCTATATACTACTGTACTCTTGTTAGCATTTAACCTTTCTACTGATTCTCAATGGACAATTAGGTGCTGTTCTAATACCGATTATCTGAATATATTCAGACTGCTTATTTTGTGCGACATGACTTACAATGCAACATGCCCTTTCTAGATTCAGTTAGGGCCACCTTCACATCTTCCTCGGTAAGATTGGCAGCATCTGGTCCGCACCCTGGAGGAAAACATCTAACAGCCCAAACTCTTGGTCTGCAAGGACGAAGCTGTTCACGAGGATCCCTTTCTTCATCCATCATTCTATAACTCACACTTTTATGGGTCCTACTTTCTTCCTGAGCAGGTTCAACATCAATCCCATTATTATGTAAATTAGCAACTATCACTTGTACCTTCATCTGGCCGTCAGCTTGGTACTGTCTCTTTTCTTCAGCATTTTCTTCATCGAGTTTCAGTTCAGTATAATCGTCTGATTCGGCTTCGCTACAACTGTCTTCTTCTATATCATCATCCCTACATGACTCGCATGTTGATGAATATTTCTCGAATTCTGCCAAATTCTTCTCTAATTCCTCCTCACTTAGAGCAAAAGCATTTCTCCCACATCCTGAAGGAAAGCATCTTATGGCTGAAACTTTTCTTTTAACATACTGTGTCTTTTTATCAGTATTAATAACATCAGTGTCTTCATGCTCTATGGTTGTATGTGGTCTCAGGTCATAATCTGAACCGTGCATCTCTGTACTACTAGAACTAACAACGGACACAGAGTCCAGTTCAAAAGGGACCAATTCATCCTTTAAATAATTGTCCGATTCTGCTTCACTATAACTTTCTTCTTCTATATCATCATCCCTACATGTCTTGCAAGTTGATGAGTAGTTCTCGAATTCTGCCGAATCATTCTCTAGTTCCTCCTCACTTTGAGCAAAAGCATTTCTCCTACATCCTCGAGGAAAGCTTCTTATGGCGGAAACTTTTCTTTTAGCATAATGAGTCACTTTATCAGTATTAATTAACTCCACAACATCAGTATCTTCATGCTCTATGGTTGTATGTGGTATCATGTCATAATCTGAAAAGCGCATATCTGTACTACTAGAACTTACAACAGACACAGAATCGGAAGTGACCAATTCATCCTTTAAATAATCAGTGCTTTCATTTGATAAATCAAACTTAACAGTAGTAGTAAGACCTTCCTCAGATTCAACAGGAGCCGTATTTTCTTTATAATCACCAGCAATGACCTTTGAAAATTCTTTAACCGCAGTTACTTTCCGCTTTTTAGGAAATTGGGAAACACCATCATGACCATCACCTGATATGTTTTGAGGTACATCAAGCAAGGCTGGAGATTCGACCTTTGATAACTTAGTATGATGCATAGCCAACTCATCAAATGCTTTAGGGAAGTCACGCTTTGCTGAAACCTTTCTTGGTTTCCACTTGCAACCGGTCACACCATAACCAGAAGTACTGGTGCTCCCCATCCCACCATAATTGTTAATATACGTCGCCATTGAGTCACGTTTATCAGCAACAGTTAGTCAGTTACTGAAAAATATGAACAAACAGTCAAGTTAGAGATTTAATTAGTAAAAGTAAATGCATATGCAATTTTCTTGTAATGACTGTTGATACATCTGGTTTTAAATGCAATAAACTACGAATCACTACTGTTACATGTCACCTTTTGAAATAACTACACAGCAACAAAAAAATAACTACTTGTTAGCTGACTAAAACTTTGATCTTGTTTCTTATAGGGGCTGATTTTAGTGATACATTGATGGATCGCATGGTACGTCCTGCCCTACCTTTGTTTAAATTTCATATTTTATACTATTTGATACATAACCATGATTTAACTCCTGATTTATCTAAGAATCCGATGTGTTTAGTTTCTAAATATATGTTCAGTGGTGATACTCAAGTATAACATTCCTATTTCTGCTGTCTGTAACAGGTCTTAAATGAAGCTAATCTCACAAATGCTATCCTTGTAAGAACAGTCCTCACTCGAAGTGATCTAGGAAAGGCTGTTATTGAAGGAGCTGATTTTAGTGATGCTGTTTTGGACCTTCCCCAAAAACAGGTGCGTTTTTAATGATTCTAAAAAATATTTACAGATTACTATAGAGGTGATACGCCGATGGCCCCAATCACAATGTCCCAGTATCAGTCTTATATGCCAACAAATTCTAAGCCATCAAGACAATATAATCCCATGTGTACTGCATAAACCCATCTAATATGATCGATGCCCATATTCTTTTAACAGATCAATACATAACTAGAGGTGGCAAGATGAGTGGGTTGCGTAACGGTCAAAACGGGTCATATCTGGAATAGGTTCTAATGGGCGGTTTGGATTGGTTGACATGCCAGCTTCGTTAGTCCCTTTTTCTATGGATGCTTAATGTGTATGATTATCCTAAAAAATAGACACATTGATTAAGGAAGTTGGCGAATTAACCAATCTAAACCCGCCCGTTAGAACCTATACCAGAGTTGACCCATTTTCACCCTATATCCATTAATCTTTTTACTGTAAAAGAAAAAGTTATCACTTTAAGATTTCCGAAAAAGAAGCCGTGAATTAAATCTTTTAACTACTCTAACAAAAGGCAACTGTATATTTGACTATCGTACATATAACAATACAGGCATTATGCAAGTATGCAAGTGGAACAAACCCAACGACAGGAGTTAGCACAAGATCAAGTTTAGGGTGCGGAAACAGTAGACGTAACGCCTACGGAAGTCCATCTTCCCCATTGTTAAGTGCACCACCACAAAAACTACTAGACCGCGACGGGTTCTGTGACGATGGCACTGGACTATGTGATGCCAAGTAATTAGCCCACAAAAACACCATATATCATGTGCATTCATATGCTACATAACTTAAAAACAAAATTATTCGCATAGCATTCAACTACAGTAATATTTATGTATCATGATGAGTAGAAAAATAAAATAAAATGTATGTTACCTCTCAAGAGCAAAAACCTTAGAATCTTGTATAACTTTCTTTTGTGAAACTGAAATTCACGATATGGGTGTTATTCTTTTTTTTCAAGAATGTTATAAGGTATTTATGAAGATGAATGGTAAAAGATTATCGCTAGGGTTAAATGATGATGATTTTTTTCTTATTAATGGGGGAATATGGTCCTTTATAACCGTTATCAGGTCGGTTTAAATTTATGGTACGCGTGTTATTTTTTTGGTGATGGAAAGCGTGTTTTTTCTATTTTTCTGAACAATGTTTCCGTAAAAGATTGTTGAACTTTCTCTGTAGTTTATATGATATCTCAAACATAACAAATATCAATATCATATCTAGAGTATCTTTCTTGAATTCTACTAGGGTAAATTACACCGTTTGTTCCCAAAGTCTGGGCAGATTGTGGATTCGGTATTCAGATCTAGGGTTACGCTCATGTAGTCTCTAAGGTCACGTTTTTCACTCCCTTACGGTCAAAAATCTCAGCGCTTGTTAAAAACCTCGTAGCTGCAAAGGTTTTTACGTTTTTTTGTCATTTCATGTCTAAACAGTAAACACCCAAACACATTAAACATACACACCCACTTTTGCAAAAACCCTTTACCCAAAAAATAAACACACACCCACTTCGCACATTAGAGTTAGTATCAAATGAGAAGAAAAACTAAAATGAGAAGGATGAGAAGAAAACACAACCACACATTTGAGATGCACCTACAAAAATAGATGCATCTCCCCTTAAATTTCTCCCTCTTATTTGAATTGTGTGGTTGGAAACTTTTCTCACTCTTCTCATTTTATTTTTTCTTCTTACTAGATCCATTCCCTCGCACATTAATCCAAACACATATCTTCTTTAATTTCAATGTGTATGGAATCTTGGGGTCGGTACATTTTCATGAAAGCAATGATAGATCTTTATGCTTACAGTGCAAGATATCATCACACATTATTGGTGTGCCACATTAGTGACACATCATCCCTTCTAATAACACACCAATAACTAAAACACCTCTCCTCCATAACACACGAATAACATGTTATTGGTACCTGTAGGTCCTACAAAATACTCTATATACCCACTCAATCACCCAATATATATATATATATATATATATATATATATATATATATATATATATATATATATATATATATATATATATATATATATATATATATATATATATATATAAACAATGGTGTAAGCCATTGCAATGGCTCAACACCCAATGGCACACCAATGGCATGTTGGCCGGTACCATTAGCACAAAAAAGGGTGCATCTTGAGTGTTATTGGCTCCCATACCGTGCCCTCTTATGTTGAGTTAAACGACACTCTTATTGTGACAATGCCTGAAATTGAAGGTAATGATTATAGTTTGCATTCGATTCGTGTTGATTATGGAGCCTACTAGATGTTCAGCCTTTAAAGTTTTTGGCCATTCGTTGGACCAATGTCTTAAGAAGATTTTATCAGATGTAAATGTGAAGATGTAAAAACAAACTGTTAGACGTCTTCTAGTTTGTCCTAAGTCTCAATTATTCTACAGACCTGTGACTACAAAGAAGACAAAAAATAAGCAGACTAAACCGAAAGGTACGCATTCTAATATGGCTGGGGATAGTATTGAATCTGGTTTGAAACCTATGGGTGATAATGGCTAGTTCAAGTAATACGAAGATTATGACTTCAAATCCTTTTGATGTTCTTAATATGGTTGAAAATGATGTTGAGACTATTCATAGTGATTCAGTAAATTCAAAAGGTGACAATAGGAATATAGGTAACAGTAAAGTTGTTAACTTGGATAATGAGGATAATAATAGCGAGAATGAAGTAGAATAGGATGCTAATGACACCGCGACATTTATGGCATCGACAAGTTCAAAGGCTAAAAAATCCTTAAAAAGCTGTGGAACAGGGATGAAGAGCTTATACAAGCGTTGGAAAGACGACTATGATGATAACCCATATGCTGATGATGAGTGTGAAGATCTAACGAAGAGTAATTAGCTTTCCGTGATGCTTATGATATGTGGGTTTATGGTCATGCTAGACGTAAGTAGTTTATCTAGTAATTTTTTATAAGACCGGTTATGTCTTTCTTATGATTAGTTTGGTTTAAAGCATAAATGGTGCGTTTGTATTTTGCATATGAAATGGGTTGAGATGTGAGATTCACTCACATCCTATGTACTTAACTATTTTTTGGAGTAATAAATTTAACGGTGTAACAACCTTTTACACAAAAAAATATCTCCTTCGCGTATGCCTCTTGGGATATTAAAATCCCAGAAATCTCCTTCCTTACTTCTAAACCCAAGACGTATTTAATGAGCCCCAAGTCAGTCATTTCAAATTCTTGAGTCATCGGTTCATTAAACTGGTCGATCATCATCTTGTTATTTCATGTGAAGATGAGATCATCTACATACAAGGCAGTTTCCAATACTCTGTTTTCAACTTTAATATATAAAACATGCTCGTATAGACATTGTACATACCCCATTTTCTACAGAAATGAATCAATACAAGTGTTCCAGGCTCGTGCCTTGCTTTTAAACCCAAGAAGTATTTCATGAGCCCCAAGTTAGTCATTTCAAATTATCGAGTCATCGATTCCTTAAATTGATCGATCATCATCTTGTTATTTCATGTGAAGATGAGATCATCTACATATAAGGCAGCTGCCAATACTTTGTTTTCAACTTTAAATATAAAACATGCTCGTATGGACATTGTACATACCCCATTTTCTTCAGAAATGAATCAATATGAGCGTTCCAGGCTCGAGGGGCCTGTTTGAGCCCGTACAATGCTTTTTTTCAACTTTAGAACTTTAGTCTCTTCTCCAAGTTTTGCATAACCTGGTGGTTGTTCTATGTAAACTACTTCATCGAGTACGCCACTTAAGAATGAGGATTTTACATCTATAGATCTTCCAGCGATTTTGTATAGCTAGTGAGATAAGTAATTTGATCATATCCATTCTTTCAACTGGGAAAAAAAAAACTAGTCATAGTGAATACCCGTTTTTTGTCGATATCCTTTTGCGACGAGCCTCGCTTTGTACCGGTGAACCTCTCCTGCAACATTCATCTTTTTCTTGTAAACCCATTTTACACAGTTAGGTTTCTACCCTTTTGGTACTTGAGCCA
>LBNU01021023.1:40775-65989 GCA_014162995.1 Artemisia annua | reverse complement strand
CGTGGAAGAAAAGGCGATGGATGAGGAATCATGCATTGAAAGGATGAAAAAAGTGGGAAAATCTTCCAGCGATTTTGTATAGCTAGTGAGATAAGTAATTTGATCATATCCATTCTTTCAACTGGGAAAAAAAAAACTAGTCATAGTGAATACCCGTTTTTTGTCGATATCCTTTTGCGACGAGCCTCGCTTTGTACCGGTGAACCTCTCCTGCAACATTCATCTTTTTCTTGTAAACCCATTTTACACAGTTAGGTTTCTACCCTTTTGGTACTTGAGCCATTTCCCACGTTTTATTCCTTTCAAATGCATTGATTTCCTCATCCATCGCTTTCTTCCACTTCTCGCTTCTTATTGCTTCTCCAAACATGATATTTTCAATATATGCTACAAGACACACCAAATGCATTTCAGTAGTAGATTCATATAAATCTTGTAGAGCCCTTGTTCTTTGTTGTATCGTCCTCTGTCGAATCACCCACTGTGGTTGGAATTCTGTGTTAAAGACTGAAGAAAGCTTTATCGCCTATGTAACGGGCTGAGATATGGGATTTCACCCATATCCTTTGTACTTAAATGTTTTTGGTTTAATATATTTACCAGGGTGCAGGATTACTCCCCTTTACCCAAAAAGACTCTTCTCTATAATTCTCGTATCCGGTAGAGTTTCACCATTTCGTTTGAGTTGATTCACCACCGATTGTACGCGGGTGATGTAATCCGAGACGCCGTCATTCTCCTTCTTTCTCCTGGCCTCGAGTTAACCACACAGTGTTTGGAGTCATATTTGTTTGACTCGATCAACACCTTTGTACGCCTTTTCCAGTGTGTCCCATGCTTTTTTCGTTGTTGAAGCACCAACGATCTTCTCGAAACCTGATTCATCCACTGGTTGAAACAAGAGATAAAGAGTTGTTTTAGCCTTCATACCCCCTCCTTCAGTGCTTTCAACTGATTCGCAACCATGGCGTCGATCTCAGCGTCATTCGGTTCTTCGTACTCGATTGTGACAGATTCGCACGCATCTTGCGCACCTAATAATGCTTTCATATGAACACTCCAATTGTCATAGTTGTATTTAGTAAGTTTGGAAGTGATACGTGACTAAATGAAGTGGTGGTGTTCATCTTTTAACTAACCTCTGATGCCAATTTCAATGAAAATGAGAATAAAGACTTTAAACAATCTAAATGTAGCCAAACAATTTTTTTATTCATAATTCTTACCAATTGTTACATCAACATTACATATATATGCACATCAACCATTGTAACTATTAATAACCATGTCTTATACTAACCATTGTGACTTTTAATAATAATAACTACCATATAACTGTTAGCAGATATTTGTTATGGGTTTAACCATATTTGTTATAGTTGGATTATTGTTAGTACATAAGCACATTAGTATGTTATTTATACAAAATATTGTATCTCATTATGATCCAGTCAATATACGGTTTACATGGTATCATAGCTTGAGTGTTCGTTCATCTCCCGCTCAAACTGCGGGGGGTTGTTAGTGGATATTTATTATGGGCTTACTCATGTATGTTATAGTTG
The DNA here is from genome assembly GCA_014162995.1 of Artemisia annua. NCBI lineage: Eukaryota > Viridiplantae > Streptophyta > Magnoliopsida > Asterales > Asteraceae > Artemisia > Artemisia annua. The sequence continues at coordinate 64,424 of LBNU01021023.1, read as the reverse complement.
GATTATTGTTAGTACTTAGTACGTAGGCCCATTAGTATGTTATTTATATACAATATTGTATCTCATTATGATCAAGTCAATATACGGTTTACAATAACTGCTTTTGTAACTTTCATTGTATTCCAACAAAGTCTGCCTCATTAGTTAGCATCTGATCTGAGTTATTTTCTAAAGTGATTTAGCTTAGTACTTAAGTTATAATCTGTTAGAGTCAAAATTTGACCAAATTTCCCTCACAAGTATTTGAAACATTAAAACAGCCTAAGTTAAATAGTTGATTAAATCAGAGAACCAATTCCCTCTATGATAAAGTCAAAATGTAAACCATGAGCAAGTTTACCCCCTGACTAAAGATCCTTGATAGCTGATCACACATCTATCAAAAGACTCACAAAGGTATACACCTCTGTGAGCAACCTCATTGAAGTCAGAGTCAAGCAACTTGATATGTATTAAACCACTAATATAAAGAACAACGGTTCTGAGTAAGTGACTCACTGAGCGTTTACATATAAGAGCATAACAACTCAGAGTATGTTGTATACTTCTTGGTGAATACAGTCTAACTTCGTAAAAGTTGAAGACCAAACTGAATGAATATTTTGTAACCTGATGCGGAGTCAACTAGCAAAGTACAAGAAGATACAAACAACCAGAGTCTTAGAGGACTGACAAATGTCTCTAAGGCTTTGAAACACTTATCAACTTAAGCCATCCAGAAGAACTATGCAGCGTGACCAATTACATTGATCAGATACACTTAGCAAATACTTAAAGATACTTGCCAAGTATGATGAAGGATCCAGCTGAAGTTCTCAGACACACTTAGGCGGGAGTAATTTGAGATAATGCAAAACGGGAAAATCCATTGGGAAGATAAGGACTCATCGATAGCAGGGAAACATGCATGTACAAAAGTTGTCAGTACAGTAAAGCAACCTAGCCACACAAATGCACGTGTACCTTATTTTCGAGTTTGCTTCTAGTTTAGATATCACTATTTTCTCGTAACTACTAATAGTGTATCTCCCTAGTATATAAAGGGAGGTTAGTAGTAGTGATAATCAATCGATTCAAGTGGAATCTTCCTCCTCTTCTTCTCCATAACCACTAGAATCTTTGTCTTTTTTTACAAGACTAGATAAGAAATAGAATAGAAGAGAAGAGATCAAAAACAATATACAAGACTAGATAAGAAATAGAATAGAAGAGAAGAGATCAAGAACAACCCCTTTGAAAATGAACAGTATTATCTATAGTGAAAGTTCCATCTCTACTACTAATTCACCAAAGAAGAAGAAGAGGAAAGAGTTATTGAATTTGGTGAAAGATCCAAGGGTGAGAGTGAAAAAATCAAGAGGTAACATGCAAAACCACCAATGAGGACATGTTCTTAGGTTCTTCCTCTTCTAATAAAGTACTAACAATCGTAATAATTGCTCGTTATCTTGTGTTGCACGCTTTATACTTGTAGTGGTGTTAGTAATGTGAAATTAACAAGATAATTTCTCTCTCTCCTGACACATTTGTCTTTTTTTTTACAGAATATTATGTTTTTTGGAAAATCAGAATTCTGCCTATATTCGGCATTTTCAAATATGATCATAATTATGAGCAATGCAATTAGTGAGTTCTTTTTTATCAAATGCAAGCTAGGTGAAGAAAAATTAGAGTATAAAGAAGGCGGAAACTGACAGTGGAAGTAAGCAAAGAAGCAAATCATGTGATTTTCGCAGGGGCATTTTTTGGTTATTTTGAAATATTATATGCTTCTTACAATTGAACCTAAATGAAATAAAAACCGTTCTAAAATCCAATTAAAAGTTTGGTGACCAAAACCTAAATCATCTGGATTTGTTTAATTGAAAGATGTTGGGAATAGTTTTTGCTAAAACGATTACAACTGTCATTTGCCTGCTGACATGTACAACAGTTTGCACATAGGTTAAAAAAATTGAAGATATTCATACTAATTAAGGGGTAGAACTTTTAATTGGTATATTAGTTAATTGATATTTTGGTAAGATCGAAACTCATTTTGTTTAATTAGTTTTAATAGTTTTTGATTCGTATCGATAGCTGGATATAACTAAATCGTTTTATTATCAGATTACATACTGATAGATTGAAGTTGATTACCCAGAAGGCCAGAAGATAATCCACTTTATTTATACTAAATAGTAAATAATACACCATTCAATGTAAATCAAAGGAGGCGTGAAAACAACTTTATTGCATTAGAGGAAACATAACATCAGTAGTAGCAGTACCACATGTTGAAGAAGGAACATCGTTATTCTGCATCTTGAAGCCTTTGGTATACCTGAACCGAATCCTTGAATTTGCTTCTCCTTTTTACTGTGTTTTCTTTCATTACAGATAACTGTGCAAGAGAAGTCACCATTAATCTTCTTCAGTGCAGCTTCTATGGCTTGTAGTTTGTAGGTGTTAGATGGTGTTATGTTTTTACGAGCAAGTTTTCCCTTAAGTCCTTGGCCATCATCTTCAAACAACTCTAAAGTCTTCTTAAAGTATTGAAGCGTGGATATGGAGTTGGTACGGTCTATAGTCTAGTCTAATCAATAATACGTATTTTAGTTTTAGGCTGTATCTAAACTTCGAATACATTTTCTTTTGCTACAGTCTATAGTCTAGTCTAAGGGTGATCACGGTCCAAAAACCGGACCGGACCGACCAAGACCGGACCGGACCAAAGACCGAGAACCGGAAAAACCATAGACCGAGACCGGACCGAATGTGGTCGGTCCGGTCTCGGTCCGGTCCGGTCCGGTCCGGTCGGTCTTCGGTCGGTCCGGTCCATCCGGTCCGTTTGCTCAGCCCTAGTCTAGTCTAATCAATACTACGTATTTGATATTTCTCTGGAAATTTTCCCACGACCAATTAAATCAAATAGACCTTTTATTAGCTATTGCTACTAAGTAGTGAGTTGGTACGTTAAAAAGAAAAGGAAAAAAAAAAAAAAAACTCAAGCAAAAGTTCAATTTAACCCCTTTTTAATGTAATGGATAAATATTTTTTGCTTATACTTGTAGGATTTTTTATTTAGAAAGAAAACACTACAAGAAAAAACTAAAGCTCCTGAGTTATAAGTAGTAGAGACGAGCCATGGCAAATCTATTCATAAAAGTTAGATTAGCTACTGCTTTGAGCAATGGCAGATTCAAAATTTTATTTCAAAAAAGAAAAATAATTTGCAACTACATATATTCCTAATTCCTTGGTTAATTATTATTTCACAATGCGCTTCCACATAATATTCTTTACATATAATAAACGAGAGTGATGCTAGTGTTATAGACCTATAAGCTTACAGGCTTACAAATTGGCGAGCTCGCAACACGTGCACATAAAACAGGCTGAACCGATGAAAAGTTAATTGGATTAAAAAAAAAAAAAAAAGAAAAAAAGAAAGAAAAGAGAAGAAAAGAAAAGGTTGTTTCAAAGTATTTTGATACTACTAAACTTCCAAAAATACCGGCCTATTCAATAGCATTAAATGTGTAATAACCCAAAATTATAAATGTAAAACATTCTGAAAAACGAAATTGCTATATTTATGGCTAAGGGTACAAATGAAAAATATTATGCCAGTACTTTTTATTAAACTGTATGAAAGATACTAGAGAGACTTTTTATATATAGTATATGCATAAATAGATATACGACACAAAAAATCCACACAAAGATGAGAATTATTCTCCATTGTGTCTTGATATTGGCATTTGCCATTCTTCTGAAAAATGTTTACTTTGATTCTTCCAATCCACTTCCTAACTCTCCTCTAAACTATTTAAGCTCAGTTCCAAAACCAAAAGCACGACGACCACCAACACCACCACGACGACCACCACCACCAGGGGCGGAGGGAGGGGGTGGCTAGCGGGTGCTAGGCCCCCTTCAGTAAGCCCAATGATTGTATTAAGATACCATTGTTTTAGCCCATAATTTAACGTTNATATAAATACTGTTACTGATATATTTTCGATATCCAAATTTAAAAAGAAAATAAAAGAAAAAAATAAAAAAAAAAAAAATATAAAAAAATAAAAAAACTTAGCGAAAATTCTATTTATGTGTTCTAACAGTTATAATACGCGCCATAATTGCAATTCTTTCTTCATTCAAATCTTGATATATTACTGGTGTTCTTTCATAAACCCAACTTTTTAGTAAATTATGATCAAGTTTTCGGATATCCGAATACGGATATTTTTTGAACACCCAAAACCTAAATCAAGAAATCATATTTGTGGCAAGTATAGTATTTATGGACGAACATCTCTAAAAATTTATCGTTAACATTTAAAATGATTTGAGGCCCCCGTCAACTAAAAAGTCTTAGTTTCATCTCTTATTGGAGTTGTATAAGTGTAGTTTCTTGGTTTAGTTTAGAGTGGGTGTTTGAGTGGGGGTTTATGAAAGTTGCTTAGGCATAGTTTCGAGTGATAGTTTTTCTTAAGGGTGCTGGTTGTTATAGGTTCAAGTTTCTTATTTCTTGTGCATCGTAATATAAGTTTCTGGCTACTTTTATAACTGAAATATCTTGGCTGTTAAAAAAAGAAAGACGCTGATGGAAAACCATATAAATTCTTAGAACTTTTAACTTTCTAAAATGACTAAAAGTTCCTTGAGTTTATTTAGCCAGTATGTTCAACCATGTCACTAGATCATTTTGAGATTTCTGTATTCACCTATACAATAATCACTACAAATCAATAAATGAAGAAAATTGGAGAAAGTTTTTAAGGTTTACTGTTAGAACCAAATGTAATCATCCATGTGTAGATGGTTGCATTAAACAAAATTACTTAATCAACTAGGCCTGCAAGTCATCATATTCAATGTCATAAGAGTGCAATTCTTTCTTTCTTCAACAATAATGACATGCTTTTACCAAAATTTATAATATTAAATTCCTACATATGTCGTATTATTTACAACATAATCACATTGACACTGCACGTTAATAGAGAGTATCAACGTTTTTAATGGAAAATTGTTTACAAAAATCTCTATGTTGCTCATGAACTTTTAATGAAGATATACGATACATCTACTTTTTGAAACTAACTGAATAATATTTGACTAGCAGCTAGGTCTAAAAAAATACTTTATGCCACTGAACTAAATTCTTAAAGTCAAACTAGGTCAAGGAAAAACATATTCTTGATGATTTAAGCTTCTGACTGTTTGTGTGTTATTTATATGTATGAACAACTTCATATGATCAGTGCTGCCAGAAGTGCACGCCTCATAATGATGTCTGATGTGAGCTTAAAGGAAAACTTTGCAAAAAACTACAAAACATTCTTCTCCAATTCAACTCAAGTTACTGTCTTTCTTTCCTCAATATTCAAGAACCAAGATCCAACCTCATATCTTTAAAAAATTACATGGGATTCAGTGTAAAAAGAACCCTACTTTTTACCTTAGGTTCTTTGTCAATTTCCAAGTTTTTTCATGGAATGAAGCCCATTTAGTTGCATGGTGAGTCATTTAATTGCCTAAACATTTCCTTTTTTATGTCATGTCTGGATTACTTCGGGTCTATTCTCACTGTTTCAGTTCTTTTGTTATTTGGTTAGAATATAATTGTATAGGTCTCGTTTTAGTTCAAATTGCATGCCTTCTTGCTGAATAAGCTTGCAAGTATCTGATGGAAAGGTCATATTTTTGGTTCATGACAATTATTTTTAAGTCAATAGATTAATTCATGATCCAACTAGAAGAGTGGAATGTGAAATTCAGTATGCGTGGTACATTTGTGTGCATATTCTATCTTTTGTAACGTTTGTATCATTTTCACAAAAGCATGTTTGGTAATGCCAAAAAGATATTATGTTGTTTGCCATCTAGTTTACATACTTGTATAACTTCAGTTCGATCACAATGTATGATCCTTGGTTTCATCAGAATGTTGATATACAAATAAAGTTTCTAAGGTCAGAATATTGATAGTGTTTAATACGTTGACAATCTTCATGAGGACTTTATAATTTGATTTGTGAGGATAACGTAATCTAGCCCGTTTGATATAGTTTTTATTGTTATACTTTTGCCACTAGATTTACCATCTTAAACTATAAAAAAATTTGTTTTCCTTCACTTTATCCTTTCTATCTATCAGTTTGCGTGTACCACATTTCCGTATACAGAGAGACAAAAATGACCCCATTTGAAATGAAGCCCTCTATCGCTATGCTCCAACACTTATTCCTATACCCCACACTGAAGGTTCCAATGTTGCCTCGTCTTCTCAAGGAGCAGTCGACTGTCATACAGATTTTGAAGGACAATATGTTTGCGACTAAACTAAACTTTTTTGAATACAAAATCTGTGGGTTATATTTCTAGAACTCGCACACTTTTTTGAAGCGAAAAAAGAGCGGTAGACAATATTGTTCACATCAAAGCCTATAATTGTTATCATCCCATGCCCAAGACTAAGTGTGCAACTTGAATTAAAAATGTAAAGACGATGAGGAAGTTTAACTTTTCAAATTAGTAAATATGTCGATACATTCCTATTCAGTACTTTTGCTTGGTCATGGATGCGATCTTTTCTTTGTTGTGTTTTCAACATCTGTGTAACACTAATATCTTCAAGGAGCTGCAAATGGATGATAATAAATAGGAAAGTATACGCACCAGACAAAGTATATGATTAGTAATAGGCCGGGAACCAAACCAAAAATCAAGTTTAACAAATAGCTTTTGACTTGCAATCTAGGATACAAGTATACATCAATTAAACACTTCCATTCCATTGTTAATTAGTCTTTAACAAATTAAAAACAAAACAAAATACGTACATGCATACATTGGCGATATGTTATATGAATTACATACATAGTTATCTACTCAACTGCAAAGCTCAATCCAACAAATCTGATAATTAAAACCACATCAACCATAGCTTGTTTATGTTTTACAGGACTAGCTTCGACGTCACTTTGATATTAGTACTTACACTCTAGTCACCAAATATACTTGCATCTTTTCTTTCTTTTTCTTGTTGATGTAATTAGTAAGCTCAATTTATGTTTCTTAGTTAATTACTTCCAAAGATCAACCTGGCAAGAAGAGGTGGATATGGAGGCACATTCTGAAGCTATTTCGTCACTCTTAGAATCACTTAAAAGCAAGTTCATGTGTTCAGCCATTTGAGCAGATGATGGAGGAGGATTGGAAGGATCTTGATCATTACTAAGCTGAGAAGCAACAAACTTGTCCAGTACCCGCCAATCAGTCACTTGAAGATCTTGTTCGCTGTTTTTACCATAAAGCATGTTGATGTTCAACTGGTGGTTTGAGGGCTGAAAAGTCTGTTGAAGTTTGGGAGACTCTAAGTGAGGAAGTTGAAGAAAGGAGTGATCATGAGGCAAGTTGTAATGCAACTGATCAAGTTCGGGTTTTGCCGTTAATTGATGATGGTATGAACTATTTGAAGTGTGAGGGTGGGTTATCCTTCTTGGAGATTCAAAGTTTGGCATGAATGAGACCTGATCATCAAACCAGCACAATGAATCATGTTCATCCATCCTTCGTACAGTTGTTATTCGTTTCTTGAAAACCCTGCATACCACCCATCCTTCTTCCTGTTACAAACAAAGCCACTATTTCATTAGAGCACATCAATAAAACAATTTCTAATAACTTTTTAATTTCCAAGGCATATATGGACCATAAGAATCAACTATATGATATAAGGTTTTTTAACGGACTANCAGGACTAGCTTCGACGTCACTTTGATATTAGTACTTACACTCTAGTCACCAAATATACTTGCATCTTTTCTTTCTTTTTCTTGTTGATGTAATTAGTAAGCTCAAGTTATGTTTCTTAGTTAATTACTTCCAAAGATCAACCTGGCAAGAAGAGGTGGATATGGAGGCACATTCTGAAGCTATTTCGTCACTCTTAGAATCACTTAAAAGCAAGTTCATGTGTTCAGCCATTTGAGCAGATGATGGAGGAGGATTGGAAGGATCTTGATCATTACTAAGCTGAGAAGCAACAAACTTGTCCAGTACCCGCCAATCAGTCACTTGAAGATCTTGTTCGCTGTTTTTACCATAAAGCATGTTGATGTTCAACTGGTGGTTTGAGGGCTGAAAAGTCTGTTGAAGTTTGGGAGACTCTAAGTGAGGAAGTTGAAGAAAGGAGTGATCATGAGGCAAGTTGTAATGCAACTGATCAAGTTCGGGTTTTGCCGTTAATTGATGATGGTATGAACTATTTGAAGTGTGAGGGTGGGTTATCCTTCTTGGAGATTCAAAGTTTGGCATGAATGAGACCTGATCATCAAACCAGCACAATGAATCATGTTCATCCATCCTTCGTACAGTTGTTATTCGTTTCTTGAAAACCCTGCATACCACCCATCCTTCTTCCTGTTACAAACAAAGCCACTATTTCATTAGAGCACATCAATAAAACAATTTCTAATAACTTTTTAATTTCCAAGGCATATATGGACCATAAGAATCAACTATATGATATAAGGTTTTTTAACGGACTAAAACATGTTCACTTATGAATATGGATTATATTAAAGTGCAATAAAAGCTTCCTTTTAGCCTAAAACAAGGAAAAGGGTACTATATCACATGCCATTTTTATTCTGGATTTTAAGAAAGTTGCTTAATTATTGAAACAACGTTCGATAAATTTAACAAAAATAATATTTAGCTACATTACAGAAAGATATCTAGCTAATACTTGCCTGAGTAGCGCCATTTTCATTTGTTTCGAGTCTATATTCATGCATGATCCAATCTGATTTCTGTCCGTTCGGAGCTCGACCTTTGTAATACACCAATGTTTTCCTCATGCCAACCAGATTATGCTTAGAGTATATACCCTTGTCTCTTCCAGTTGCTTTCCAGAAGCCGGCTTTTGTAGCTCTATTTGTTCGAGTTCCTGTCGGATACTTTTTATCCTTGTGGCTAAAGAAATACCACTCATTTTGTTCATCGGTTCCTAGCTTGCATAATTCTGTTTAAATAACATAAATTATTAACGAACCACATGAATAGTTATCTTTCTATACATTTTTAATTAGTGCTATAAGGTTTTGCATCCATGGCATAAGTAATACATTTAGTTAGGCCGTATTACATAACTCAGAAATGTATCAACATACTGTTTTAGATTGGAAAATTTAAGGAACCTCAAACTTGGTGTATGATGAACTGAAGTACCTTGAAGATCCCATGGCTCAATTCTATAGAGATCAATGTCTTTAATAACATCAAGATCAATTCTTGTTGATGCAATCTTTTTCCGTAGGTAGTAATCTACAAGCTCTTCATCTGTTGGGTGGAATCTAAAACCTGGAGGAACATGTGAAAAGTTATTCATATTCTAGCTGGAACTTACGATGCCAAAACCTGCATTTGAGAAAATGAAACATTAATATACGGTAGAAGTGAAGACAAAAAGATCATCATGTGTCTTATATATTGCATAGAATTTTGAAATTCAAAGTATCATAATACGCCTTCTAAACAATTCCAGAAAAAACTATTAACATATATTGATTTGTGTATTTGACAACTAGAATTCCGTTAAAAAGCATAGACAAAACAGACTAAAAGCAAGAAAAACAACTGAAATAACTGCACATTTACATGTGTTGAAAGTTATTACAAAAAGTATTAGTTAGAAAACAAAGTTAAAAATCACACAAAAAAGAAATAAGTATAATGTAGAGGGTAAAAGGATTAAACAGGCACGAGCCAACAAGAAAAAGTGGGTAAAATGAAAAACACTGAATTTGACATTAAAACAAAAAATTCATGTCCTGATTAACCCTAACTTATTCTATTTGTGCTAGCTAAAGATCAACAAAAGATTATTTCATGATCATCCCTTAACAAGAGAAAATCAATGTATATTCTTAGTTCAAAGATGTTGTTAAGGGGGAACTGATCTAGTTTATCACCGTGGGAAATTCTTAATGTTTTCACAAGTCCTGCATATCGTCTTCCTCCTAGCTTAGAGACACTTAAAATAACATCAAGGGACCAACGGACTGATTAATTATAACTTTGAAGTTCTTACTCTTAATTGGTACCACTTCGACCCATGTATATAAATGCGGTTCTCAATAGGAAAACAGGAGAAATGGTGTGTACCAAGTGCCTTTGACTAAGCGAACTCGGTTCTTTTACTATATAGGTCTTTATGAACATATACAAGTAAAATGAGAAATTGTGTAATGTAAATTTTTTTCCCATGTGAAAAATGAAATGCAATGTTTTTGCCATGCATTTCTCATGAAGAAGAACAACCCTTTTATTACTTAATATATAATCAAGATAAAACTACTCAAGTGTGCTTTTTCTAAGGAAGCCACTCATTGTTTTCACCACTCAACAAAAGTGAAACCCTGATAATAATGTACAATCAAAATATACAAGAACTTTACCTTGTGAACATGACAATATGCTTCATTTTAAACATATATAGTAGTGAAGACTAAGAAATATATACTAAAAAAGAAGTTTATAATTTGTAGTAGCTTATAGAGATCTAGCAAGATGATCATTCTCTACCTCAATTAGAAAAGAACCTATCAATATGATGAACTACGATGAAACTAAAAAGCGACATAACTATCATGAAATTCTGAGCCCAAGAGTACATCTCTAATTCGAACAACTTTTTGCACCCAAAATCATCATAACCAGAAAGAAAACCTCATTTAGAACACTTACATTCTGGAACAAAAGAAATGGAGATGATGATAACAAATATAACAAATAAGAAACCTTGGAAAAGATGATGTTCGTCACATAGATCAACCGAAGTTAAAAGATTATGAATCTATAAAAGCAGATAGAAGGATTATATTTCTTATGAGCTAAAAGTACATCTACTTACTCGATCTTTTTCGCTTATGACAATCTGGTTCTTCTTGTAAGAGGCTAAAGACAATGTTTTCAGAACCGGACTTGTCTCTCGTGAACTTCAAATCAATAATTAAACAAGCAAAAGCAGACAAAAAGGGGACAAGAAACAAAGAGCATGCAGAAGGAATTTTTGTGGTCAAAAAGAGGGTTTTATTTCTTTGGGAATTGAAGTGAAAACACCTGTCTTTTTGCTACTGATCAGATCCCAAAGAACACAAAGAAAACCCTAGCTAGTCGATCAGTGCAAATAAAAATACTAGTTTGGAAGAATGAACACAAAGGTTTCTGTATAAAAGTAAGCTGGATTGTCAAAAAATGCATCCCGGATATGACATTGATACGGCGGTGATATACTACTCAACCACCCACCACCACCAACACCAGCTACTGATGGTGATGTGTTATACCAAATATATATACACACAACTAGATAATCTTAATCTTTTTTCTGACAACTTTCTTTGTTTCTTTCATATTTATGTGTTTGAGAGAAAGAGAGAGATGAGTGAGTTTTAAGAATGTGATGGCATGGGATCACTTAAAGAATTCACACACAACACACACCCGACCAAAAAGAATGTTTAGGAAGATTTCCACTTTTAGGGACTTCACTTTCAAACAATATGACTCCGATATTTGAATATATTATATACAACAGTTTCTTTTTTGTCTAAACCAAATGTAATAATTGGTATTATCCAGTTTCATTTTACAATTGAATATGGTGGTCCATATAAATGTCCTCACGCTTTTCATCTTGGTAAAAAAAATCATTTTAGATTTTGAGAGAACTGCAATTGCAACATGATCAATAAGGGTTGCGGAAAAAAAAATTAGACCGACTAGCATAATGCTGAGCGCCAATACGTTGCTACAAAGCATCGATACAGGCGGAACATTTGTGGTTTTCCTTAGCTACTTTGTTAGATTCATAAGATAGGTTTGTCTCTCTAATGATAGTGTGTTTGAAGCACAATAGGTGCATTTGCGTTGCCTGTAATGGGCTGAGATATGGATCCACCCTAATCCTATGTACTTTAATGTTTTTTTGAGTAATATATTTACCGGGAGAACCCTTTACCCAAAAAAATAGCCGAACTGTCATTGAACACCCTTAATTTTTGCATGTTCATGAATCTATAGAGTTAACTGCATTAGCTATAATATATAATGATCGAAATAAATTTATATATAGATTGGATTGCATCCATATAGCCGATATACATTTCTTTCTAATCATATATCAATAGCGTACACATTTATCATATCTTTGTATTGAAGTATAGACGTTTCATGAGTACGGTTGTGTTGGATGAAAAGATAATTGCAAAATCTACAAATGGATGGACAAGTTATTGGATACATGATTATGTTTCTTGTATATAAATAGACTAGTGGCGGATAGTTATTGGGGTTTATGACTGTCGTTGATAATCTTCAACAATGGCTACGTAAAAAAGAAGGTGCTGTAACCTAGATCAGGAAAATGTGATATGTCGCATTATTATTGTGTGCAAAGATTGTAGTTAAGGTAAGTTTGAAGGATAATTTGAAAGGATCGGACTTCATCTTTATTTCTAACTTCTCGCTAGTTTAGAAAAATGTTGTTCTAAATTTTTTTGGACGGACTTCAAGAACAAGGAAGGTCTGGAATCCAAATACATTCTAATAGTGTGGATGATATTACGCATGAACTTATTTATTCATGAGTTAAAAACTATCACAAAACGTAAATCGGAAGAATATTTGAGGGAGTAGAGAGTCTATTAGTCGATTATCTAGCTTGTAGTGCATGCGAAAGGTTTTTACTACGTTTTACTTGAAGATTAAGCTTAGGCGTCCGCACCAAGAAAATCGATGCATATATTATATTTTTCCCGTTTACAATTATTTTTCTGCACAAGGATGAGTATTATAGAAATCATTCTAGTATGACACTAGAAGAGATGACTTAGCATCATTAATTCAATCAAACTATGTTACATTGAGTTCCTATCAAGGATTCAAGAATGAGATATGAGTTTTATCTCATCCCATAATATATCCCATACGTTTATATCATTGATTGGCTATTAGTTGCATATGTTGTTAATATTTTGGTGTACATTATCCGATCTATATAACACCATCAATCTCTAAATAGAATTTTGCGTGCATATATAGTCCAAATATACCTATAGATTGATCGGAATGCATACATTCTTTCTGGGAACGACTTAATTTTATTAAAAATAGTCTAGCAACACGCTTGACCAAAATGCATTCGTTAACAAGGTTTTTTGCTAAATTACAACTTTTGCTTTATACATATTATTCGTGCATGAATGTATGATCTCTTTATTTGTAAAAAAACGAGTTTGGTAAATTAAAGTACTCGTAATATATCAAAGTTGACGAGTCTTTGGAAGGGTACGTAACCGTGAGAGGTTAATGATCAGAAGCCAGCACACGCCGGACCGAGAGTCGCCACGTACCGGAAAGAGCCACCCATTTTCACATCATTAATCTTCGTCTGTGGGCTCCATACTCCACTATAATACAACACAATACTTTTAGAAAACAACATAAATTCCACAAGCGGAAAACACAATTTTGGTGTTACACAATAAACTCAGTTGATCAAATACCAAATATGATATAAAAAACATCTTCATTTTTTATTAATATGATAAATTTTGCTAAAGTGCCAAAGAGTATGTGATAACTTTCGGTGTTGGCACGCTAACGATGCATCAACAAAATTTACATATGGAAAGGAAATTGAAAATACTTTGTCATATTGATATTTATAAAAATAAATAAATAAGTAGTATATTATGATTAAAAAAAATCATGTTTATCATCTAAGAGAGAAAGTTTAATATAGAACATAAATTCTTTAAATATCAAATGAACAACTTCTGCCTATTTACTTTTTTCATTAAACCTAAAAAACTCACTTTTATCAAATAAATAAATAATATCTCACAAATAGTTAATCATTACGCGAAAAAATCTATACTATTGCGGCGAGAATTAAATCATCTTCAATAGGATGGCACTTATATATACTTTCGACAAATTTTATTTTAGTGTTAATATTTATACCTGAAAAAGTCACTTGCGATTTGATATTTTAATATCACATATGATTTATAAAATCAATTATGATGTGTGAAATCACAGGTGATTTCCAACAGTAACAAATCACATGTGATTTACGAAATAACATATGATTTTTGGGTGAGAAACTGACGGCCAAGAGGGGTGGCCGACGATTAAATGCCGGTTGGTTTGCACTTTTTCAATCTTTCTAACTTTTTTGGAAAATATACTTATACAATTCGCCAAAACACGAAACTTTCCAGAATCACTTACGGGAACATATATAACATAACAAAACCTGAATCTCATAAAACGAAAGTGTGCAAATCATATTTTACATAATGAAGGGGTTTATCCCAAACGCCCTTTGAAAACTAATATGCTTCACATTTCAACACTAAAATTGGACGTTACTTAACTATTACTGAACATACAATCATATCAAACTTATACAAACTTGTTCCTACGAAGTTTGACCCACTAAGAACAAGTTCAGGTCAATATGGCCTTATGCCAAACACAAGGATTTTTCTTCACAAAGTTTATAAATTTGACACTTAAACAAGATAACTTCTAAAAATCTTGACAAAACACAAAAGATACTTTTGTGGGTAACGAGTTGCATCAGAGAAAGGTAAAAAGTTGCTCATACCACGCGAGCAACACCACTACCTACTTGCTAGCCTTTACCCTTAAGCTTAACGTCACTTGCTGAATATAAAACATAATACGAAGTTGCGTAAGCACAAAGCTTCATAAATAACGAAATATAGAAGTCAAATGTCTAACAAAATAATGGCATAATCTAGTCTTTGCTTCGTAAGTCGAGTCTTAACACTCGCTTTTAAGTACTATGTAACAACACCCCCTCAAAGGACCTATGCACATCCACCAAAGGTTATCATTTCCACAAAGGCATACAAGTGCTACTCGAGTGTGAATTCACCACAAAGTATATTATGTCTACGTACAAAGGCTTATAAGCGTTATCTCAAGCACATGTCAACCATGAAGGGTATCGCTTCCACAAAGACTATAAATATAATAATTGACCAACGGGTCATTCTAAGAATTGAACTAATACCATTCGGGTTGACATATCAATACTCATCACTCTAACACATATAACACGAAGTTAACATAATTTAGCTACAATGACATAAACATGAACGACGGGTACTTATGCCCGTCACTTATGCTTTTCTTCTAGTTCGTTACTCACCTTAATATGGGTAATGATTTTCCAATGTCCTCAATTACTTCCTTGCACCTTAAAACCACTCAAAAACATCTCTAAATTCAGCCCTTACTCCTATCTAGCACCTTAATCCAAAGCTTATACTAAATTTTTTAAGTCATATGAAAGGGTAATTTTGACATTCTAGTAAAGCTACACAATTAGGCAAGGTTAGTCCCTGATAGTCGGACAATTTCAAAGAAGGTCCTTTTCTAGTTAATTCAATTTTCGTGCAAGGTCCTTGAGACAAATGGACATTCACAATATTAACATAAATCAACTCATAAGCTTTAAATATAAATAAAATCATTACCGTGAAAATTGGGTGTACAATTATTTGTATTTGATATTGATATTTTAAAGTAGCCTATTCTTGCAATTTTGTTAAAACTAAGTAATTGCGATATAACTACGCGAAACATAACAAAAAATATAACATGTGAGAAACGCATGTATGTGCATACATGCATACATGCATACAACTACACTAAATAATGATTCAAACAGTGTGACAACCGTGATTTTAGCAGATTAGTTTGACTAATAGTCTCGATCAATTTGACTTTGGTTGGTGTGAATTAAGTGTTTTATGTGATATATGTGTGAGATATGTATGATATAAGTATGATAGGTATGAATGTAACACTAAATCCCTTTGTGTGTGAGGTTGTTGTTATGATTTGAGGAGTATTGATTTTGGGTAAGTTCATTTTGATCGCCTTTGTGGTGTAGAAATGACTTGTGTAGTTTTGGTGTTTCGTGGTTTTTGCGTAACAAGTCTTCGTTCAAGTGTTTGAACNGTTAGTGTTTAGTATGGAGTCTAGTAGATCCATGGTGGATCATATGAACCTTAGACATCCATCATATGAATATTACATGGGTTATAGCTTTTAGCTTGGCCATATCTAATGTGTATTTATTCGTGTGTTGTTTAGATTGTGATTGTGATTTGTTTGAAGCTGCAGAGTTTAGGTGAGTTCATAGTCCCATACTTTTTACTTTGTTTTAAACATTGGGATGGGAATGATGCTTGTCTTAAATGGTTTGAGTTACTGTGATTATGGAGTGATTTTAAAAAGGCTTGGACTAATAATGTTATCGTATGCATGCTATATGTTGAATGATATGTGATAATGCTGTGTGGTCCAATTGGAGGGGAGTATCCAATTGGAGAGTAATACTCCTACTCGTTATTGTGTTGTATGGTTGATATGGGATCCAATTGGGAGGATGCTTATCCTGTTACTCGCGCATGCGACCCAATTGATGTGGTTTGGAGCGGGGGTCACGTGCCGGCCCGATGGTTGCCTTTTGTGTGATGATTGATTTATGGGTACATGTAGCTTGTATGATAACTATATTTATTTGTCCAGCTATGTTTTATAATCACAGTGAACTGGTTGCCTTGAGAGTGTATGTGTGTCTTAAACCTATGAATCTCACCAATATTATGTTGACGTTTTAAGCATTATTTTCAGGTGAGCATTCTAAGGATAAGATAGATGGAAGCGACTAGAAGAGACTTTAGTTGCATCGTGATGAATTATCTATATGTTTGGATTATGAATATGCTTGATTTTGTTGAAGATACCTTTGAAGGTTGGTTTTGGTTGTTTTATTTTGGGGTATTGTTACAACACTTTGTGTTTGTACTTCGCTCTATTTATGTGCATGTAGTATTTTCTCTATTTTGACACCAGGTGTTGTGAATTTGTGATGATATCCATGATGTTACACACTCGCGTTTCCGCCTTGGCGAGGTGTGACAAACAGTATAGTAATGATAGTCTAAATTCCGAGAACTAAAATTGGTCGTGTTGATGTGCTAATAGAACTTTTCTTTGCACTTTGGAGGTAGGTTTAATTCATTTATGTTATTCTTAAGTAAAAGAGCAATTAAACATTTGGGTTACAGAACAATCTTGCTTTAAAAAAAGAATGTAGTTCATCCATTTTTAACATGTTAAATAAAGGAAAAATAAAATTCAAAGTGTCAATATGGATTACAAAATATTGAAGCTAAAACTATGCAGGTATAAAGCAAAATGATAAGCAAAGGGGAAGTTTCAACTCAAAAGAAGAATATAAACAAATACGAATTTCAACAATGGCTACATTCACCAGGCATCAAATTTCAAAATACATAAGCTGAATACAAATAACAAAATGAATGTCATACGTATGTAACTTGTGGATCCTCCCAAATTTATAAACATGCAATATAAGTCGTGAATAACATATGGAAAGACCGAAACCCACATTTATAGCTAACTCAATTTTTAAAGTTTCATTAGGTATATATGCAATTTCTCTTAAGTTTAGAGTATAAAATGAAACCATTCAATGAGCTAGTTGTTTACATGTGTTAACTTACAAAACAATTCAATTAATATCCTTATGTTTAATTCCAACATAAAAAATAATACTTTAGTAATTTTGATGTGTTGTATTTTTAACAATTTAACATGCGATTCATATAATATACATATTGATGCTAACTTTGGCAATCGTTTTTTGAGTTTCTAGCTATAAATCTATTATTTATAAAGGGGAATTGCATATATACCAAATAAAACTTCAAAAATTACATGCTTTTTTAAAATACAAGTTTTCAATGCATGATGTACAATGTTATTAAAGCATGCTTTGAAGAAAGATATAAATATTGAATTTTCTTTGGGGATATATGTAAATACCCCCCTAAAATTAATTCCTGAGTTTATAAAGATTTGTTACTACAATAACATGTATTATACTCCTAAGTTATGTATTGTGTATATAAGTATATTCTTTTAAGCTTATATCGTATGCATAATATGTGTGACTCTTACATACAAAAAAGAATTAAATTATATATCATTTTATTTGTCTTTCTTACAGTTTGAAATGACTAGGGAGAGACGAAATTTTGTATCCTTAATATGCTTATTTATTCAAATATCATATTATGTGGATTTACTGGGACACCATTATCTTTACACATATTATCGTATTTACATCCTGCTTAGTCCGCTTGTACAATGTTGATGCATAATCTGGCGCGGGCTGGATAACGACTCTCCCTGGGCCGTTAGTCGTCTTCTCGAGCCCTAAGTAGACCTGTCAACAAAGAGAACCCGTTAGGAATGGACCCGAGGCCGTAGCCCCGGGATCCACCTCCGACGGTCAAGTTAGTGTCGATGCGTTGTAACCTATAATAGTTAGGTTTAGGGTAACCTGTTTGGTCGTCCTCAATAAGGAGATTCCAGCCATGTATTTATAAGGCATGGATTAGGGTTTAGGCGTAGAGTGGGCCACTATCTGCCGGGCCTGGCCCATGTAGGGTCCAGTCCGGACTATACGTCCACAAGCCCCCAAGTTTAGTATGACATAGTGCGTGGCTATGTTATGCTAGACTTAAGTTCTATTCATGGCCGCGTAGGCCCAATCAACCATGACGGCATGGCCCATGTGTGCGCAACTCAGGTGTGCACATGGGACGGACCATACTGCGCAGCCCAAATGCGACAGTGCGCACTGGGATTGCGATTGTGATTGTCTCACAATGGTGAAGGTGGATTCCGCATGCTGCATCCTGGGTAAGGGCGTACCTTTTGTACCAGTAGCGGTGCAACATGGCGCGACAGAAGACGTGCTTCTGTAGCAGAAGTGCGCGTTGTCCGCGACAAAAGTGCGCGCGGTGCGCGACAAAAATGCGTGAGGTGCGCGACAAAAATGCGCGTTGTCCGCGACAAAAATGCGCGCTGTGCGCGAACATTACATCCGTCTTTATAACCGACAGAGGACGTCTCCCCTACGGCAAGATGGTGCGAATATTTAAATCCGTCTTTGTACTGGGCTTGCAATACCTCTTACGTACAATCTGCTTCCAAATATTCCTGCGTGACGCGTATGGAAACAGTAGTAGAATATACCCTGGTAGCCCCCCAAGTTTGATGGTGCTACTCTTGTAGGAGCATGAAACTTAGTTATTCAAATCCTGAAAAACACTTAACGCAAATATTAAAAGTATATGCCGCGAATCGCAACATATAAATCCTCCCATGTTTCTTGACTAAATCCTCCCATGTTTCGATAGAACGAGGGGGTTGTTTTTCAAGCCAAATCCGGGCTTGTCCCTCGAGGGAGAATGGAAAGAGAAGAAGTTTGATTGCTTCAGATGGGACATTCTTGTATTTGATGGTAGATGTGATCTTGTTAAACCATCTAATATGAGCATGAGGATCGTCCCGCTCAAAACCAAAAAATTGACTCTGGGTCACAAGATTCAGTAACCCGGTCTTGAGCTCAAAACTGTCAGCCACGATGGCTGGAACAACAATGGCATCTCCGTAACCCTCGATGGGTGCCTGGAGAAGCTCACTCATAGGAAGATCTGCCATGACGACAGAAGTGGTAGAAACAGTACGAATTTCGGATTCGACTGCGGGTGCAGAACGTCTACGTCTTCTTCGCGGAATCTTAACAAGCTCACGAAATGGGCTCGTAGACCTAGAAGAACGAGTGCGCATGCACTAGAAAAACAAAACCAATGAGTAGAGAAAACTTGAAATCTTTTTATTTATTTATCTTTTTCTTTTGTTTTCTTTTCTTTTAGTTAACCGTTACACCATCGAAACCTTTTTGCTTTAAAAGCTAATCGGGTAACAATTGACTCACGATCATTTTTTCTGATGTTATTATTTGGGAATGGTTTACAACCGCCCTCTTTCAACGGAAGACGGAGGATGTATATTATTTTTTTGGTATTTTTGTTGAATACTTGGTGACAAGTATTCTTTTTTTCTTTTTCTTATATATATATTAGAAACAAAGAGAAAATATTTTTGTGTTTTTTATGTTTTTAAAAGATGAAAATACGATATATGGTAAATATACAATGGATAGACGATATACACAAGTTGTGTTTCAAAAACACGATACTGCAAAACGTTCAAGACACGCGACACGCCACCCCGGCAGCGGCGCCAAATTTTGATTTGTCCTGAAACAGTCAACTAAAGTCAACCAAGGATTTGGTCAACAAAAGTCAAACTAGAAAAGGCACAATGCACCAAGGAGAGTATAGGAATTCCCCGGGTCGTTTAAATCCCGATGAGGTGTGAATTGTATCGAAAACGATTATGAGATCAAGTGATTTTGAATGGGAAAAGGATTGAGTGAGTAAAACTAATGAAATATAAAATAAAATAGCTTAAACAAGCTATTATAACAAGAACGTAAAAGCAAATAATCTACAAACGTTTTAAAACTTAAAAACGCGCGTTTAAGCTAAAAAACAACGTAACGCGCAAAATAAAAAGTGAAATTTAAGCAATACAAAGCCTACGGGCATACAAATTATTTTCCTACGTACTAGATGATAAAAGAAATTTATAGGAAAAAGAAAATTGAAAATTTAATAAAAATCCTAATTAATATGAATTAAATACCAATTAACACTAATTAATTCAAAATAAATACTAAAACTATCTAAATAAATCTGAGATTTTTATTACAAATACTTAATTATGATAGAAAGATAAGAAAATTACAAAAAGTTCCTACATCTTAATAATAAGCAGTGTATAAGCATAAATAAGCACATAAGCAAACTAAACTAATACTACTATAAAAATAAAAAAGGTAAGAATGAACTTGAAAAAGACCCTAGGGCAGATGGTTATTGGCGTGTGAGTTGTGTGTGTGAGCTATAGGTCCCTGGTTCGAATCCCACTTTTTGCACCTTTCTCAAACTATTATTATTATTATTATTATTTTCAATTTTTCTTTTTGCAAAACTTTTTAACAACAATACCAAACAACTTTTGTGAAGGAATTCTTATTGAAAAGCTTTAGAACAGCTTATGCAAACGTAAAATTCCAACAGATCCAAAAATTTTATGCCAAATGGAATTTTTGAAACTAGCAGCTAACCAACACCACCACAAGCCAAACTAAATAAGCCAATAAGCCCAAAAAGCAAACACAAACACAAACTATAAACAATAACTAGTAACAGCAACAAGAATAACAACAACAAACAGTGACCACAACAAGACAATTCAACAGCAACAAGAACAATATCAAGAGCATGAACACTAGCAGATAACACATTAAGTAAATAAGCCAAATAAGCAGTGAAACTCAGCAAAAGCTACACTAAACTAATAAACATCACTAATAACAACTAATGATCACAAATTTAACAAGAATAACAACAATAATTAAGAGGAACACAGAATCAAACCCACTCAGTATACACTGAGTACTAACAGCAGCAACAGCAAAAAGAGCAAAAAGAAAGCCAAAAATAAGCACTATAATAAGCAGTTAATAGGAAAATGGAAAGCAAAAGCCTAAACACAACCTAAGGGAGATCCTAAAGCAACAAACTTCACGAGATTTCACCCAATATCAAGAAACTTATGGCCTAATGAATTTTGCCCAAAACTGGGAAGCAGGGGAGATTCTCAGAAAAAGGCTTAAGTTAAAGGCCAAATTAAGCAGTTTACCAAGCTTAATAAAAATCAACAAAAATATTTTAGCAAGTTGACCAACCAAATATTGATAACCCAAAAGCACTAAGTCAGAAACCAAATATTAAACCCTAGATGAAAATCCAAAGTTTATTCAAAATTTTTTTTTTTGAAAAGTTTGACTTTTTGAGATTTTACATAAGATTGACTTTCTTCAACTTTGATTGGTTCTTACTGACTTATAATGTTGTTATAAGCTGAAAATGATCTAGATTAAGCTATATAAACTACTTTTGTGGTGAAATGATGAAATCAAGTCTCTAGATCCTAACAGTTAATTGACAATGAAGATTAGAAAAGATTTTTGACTTTTTAAACAAATGACATGTTGTTTTAGTGCACTACTAAGCCAAATAAACCTATCAAAAACTACTGCAACTAAATGCAATAACCAAATCACTCTTAAACTCACTATTGCAACCTATTCCAAACACCCTTTTAAACTCATTGATATGGTGATTTTCAAAGCAAATGGTTAAGTTAAGCCATGAGACTGAGTTTAGAGTGACTTATAATGACATACAAACTATTTTAAGCATTCAAATACTATAGCTAAAAACAAATGCACAAGAATCACTAAAAGCTTAAAATAGCAGTCAAAATGAAAAACATGAGCACAAAGGATTCTAATTAACAAATACCCAATTTCAAGTTACTAACTAACTTAACTATACCTAATAATCAGAGAAACATAAAGAAAAACAACTAAATAGGAATAGAACAGTTAAAAGCTAAAGATGGCACAAAAGCTTACAATGCACAACCAAGCTAAGAACTGAGAATCATGACCATTAGAACACTCCTATAGGCCTTCCACAAGGCCACTAATACCCATATCCAATCAGCACATAGCTCAGCTTCAACTTCTTCTTCATTCTTTATCTTCTTTTTGTGATTTTTTATTTTTACACTAATTTTTTGTATTTTTCACTATTTTTGAGATTTTGAAGAAAACTTGAACTAAACTAAGGTTTAAAAGTTCCAGCGAGTTAACTATGCCTAATGAAACTGATTAGAACATTACACAAACACTTTTAACAAATTTATAATAGAAATTAGAATTTCATGGAAATCACACATAAACTGAATCCACTGAATAAAGTTTAACTTGAAGCTTGAAATAAGTTTACAGTACACTGAGAATGCTTCTACAATATTTTTAAGCTAAGAATTACACTTGAAAACTAAAGTTTATATAAAACGACATAAACAAAAAAAAACTAAGTTAACTGCCACCACTCCAAAGCTGCACGCACCTTCTCTTCTTATATGGGACTTTAGGTTTCTCTGTCTTCTGAATAAATCCCACCATAATTCTCAGCCCTTGGATGACCCAAACCAATCTCAGCCTTTAAATTTGCTTTTGGCGCCATTTTTGTCAAAGGCAGTTGGGGTAGCTTGGAGGGTTTGTGGGCCAATTAATGCTTCTTGGATGTATATTGAGGCCAAGGGAACAAGAAATGGTGTTGTGAATGTGGAGGTAGGAGGTGAACAGTGGAGAAGTACCAGGTTTTCAACGTGGGGGGAGAAGAAGGGGGTTGGGTGTTGACTAGTTTGACCTGGTGATTATAAACGTGGGAGTTATAAGGGGTGATTTGGGCCAGGTGTGGGAATTGGCCTTGATTGTTTTGGGTTTGTTTATGGATTGGGTTTAATAAATAACAAAGGGTCCGTTTGGTTTATAGAAAACACAAGGACATTTATGCACTTTACTCAATCTTTAGGGACTGAAATGGACTTTTTCCAAAACTGCTAACAAGGACCCTATTGTTTGCCACACTTCAAATACTTACAAAGACCACGCAAAAATGCCATTTTCCATTTTTTTAATATTCACAAGGACCATTTTGTTGTAAATTTCCCAAAGTTCAG
>LBNU01021023.1:1628-30387 GCA_014162995.1 Artemisia annua | reverse complement strand
GGATCTAGAACTTGTTTTGGCTTAAATGGACCTTGTTCAATGGATTTGATCATCAGTTTGCCATCAGTTTTGGTTTTGATGTAACGAAGCATACGGCTTGTCCATGGAAGATAACCACCTTTTTCAAGCATAGGAGGACGGTTTTTGGCACCGGCAGCATGAATATCTTGTTGAGTTGCCATTGATTAAGTGATGATTGATAAAGTTGATCTTGGATCGTTTCAACAAAATAGGAGTTGAGTTTGGTGAAGGTTAAGTTCCTTTGTCGTAGTGAAAATTTGGTCTAAAACACTTAAAACCTCAGTAACTTCTTCCCGGAGCGTTTTCAGGCCTCGAAACTTGAGTTGAATGAAAGTTATAGCCGTTTGAAGTTTCTCGTCAAAAGTCAACCAAAAGTCAACCAAAATTCTCGAAAAATTTGATTATAGAATATTTTTTGAAAAAGTGCCAAGTTTTCGAAAATTATCAAGTTTTCGAAAATTTTCAGGTTATCGAGAAAATTTGAAGTTCTCGAAACTTTTGAGGTTTATCAAAAATTAAGTAGAGAAAAAGTTCTCGAAAATTTCTTTCCACAAAAAATTCTCGATAGTTTTGTTTAGTTAATTCTCGAAAAATTTTAAAAGATTTTGATAAATCAAAGGTTCTTGAAAAGTATGAAATTTTTGAAATCTTTTATGAAGTTCTCGAAACTTTTCAGTTTTTCGAAAATGTGTACTCAAAATTTCTAATTTCTACAAATTAGAGAGTATCCCAATTGTCGAAGTGTTTTCTCACTTATACAAGCAAGGAAAACACCGAGTAATCCACCAAATCAGATAATATGCTCAGGAGAAAGTTCTCGATAAAATGGGGTTTAAGGAAGTTGTTGGTCCATGTAAATTGAGCAAATCTTGATGAACATAAATAAGAACTTCATTAATAATAATGAATAAAAAGGTTACAAGATTACTCATACCAACTAGACTACAATGATAACATCTTCAGCTTCTTGATGGGGATAATCTCGGTATATTATCCCCATTAGAATGACAATAAACTCTCATTGATCCAAGCTAGCTACTCTTGGATTCAATGAGAGGATGATCCTATCAACTATTACATTTTGTATTTTGTTTATTTAGAATCACTAACTATCTCTATTACAACAATACACACATATATAGGTAAAAGTACAAGTCACATGTGATGGGTGAACATGTGAGGGGTGAGTTGTCATCCACCACTTAGAATATGCTTCAGAATATTCCTTTTACTTTTGTACTTTTGTCTTGTTTGACTTTCTTGTAGCTTGTATTCCCAATGCTTGTAGCTTGTATTCCCAAGAAAGTTCCAGCCCATATTTATTAGTATGTTGTAGAGACAGCTTCAGGGAGTCAGTGAGCTATTGTCATCACTCACTGACTCCATTACCTCCTTCTTTGGTTCAAGTGCCACTCACTGAGTACCGACTCATTGAATGGAAAGCCTTTTATTTAGACTTCTCCTGAACATCCTAAAGGTAACTCACTAAGTGACTGTTCACTCAGTGACTTGTTTGTGTTAAAGGTTAAATGTCACTCACTAAAATAGCAATTTACTATTTTATTCAGTGAGTGATTTGGCTATTTTATGTTCAAATACTTGTGGGAAATATTTGGGTAAAATATTGACCCAACAGAAGTTCTCGATAAATATGCAGTTTTTTGGTTTAACTTAAAGCACACCCAAATGAAGTTTGTATTTCAAGATTCTTGTACTTCTTTGTTTCAAAACACCAAAGCTTGAATAAAGTTCCAAACTTGACGATTTTGATGAAACTTTTAAAGTTCTAGATAAATAATACAAAAACCAAAATCGAATTTTTAAGCTTGAAACTTGCAAAAAGATTGAAACTTTCTTGTTGGGAAATGTTTATAACACTATTTTGAAACAAAAGAGCGTAAAAAAACACAAGAAAACTACACAAGTACGAATCTTTTTACAAGATAACGAGTAGAAATAGCTTAAAAACACAAACCAAACAAACTCTCAACCCTCCTAAATCATTGTTAGGCGATTGATAACACTTGAAGGACCGTAAATCTATCAACTTTATCACACTTATATGGATGAGATATGGTGACTTGATGAATATATGTATGTGTTTTAGAGAGAGAAAGTAGTAAGAGAAACTAGAGAGAATTTCATATAAAACACACACTTACACGCACAAGCACACCTTACAAATGAAGGTTTAGGTGCCTTTTATACTTCCTTACATAAGGCTTTCTATGGGCTTGGCTCATGGACTTGGGCTTTAGTGGACATTATTACAAATGACTAACTAACATAGATTATAACATATTAGCTTAGTCCATGAGCCCGCTAACTTAGACTTTTACATATTTCTAACACACGACACAAAGTTCTAATAATGAGAATGACCATCACTTCCTTTTATATTTCTTTAATGGTAACAGTAATGTATATGGAAGTCAGGAAGTCTTCAGTAACAGGTTCTTTCTTCGAGATGAAGATAAACAAAAAGCACCACATTTACTTCCAATTAAAAAGGGTAAATTAGCCAAAACATTTTCCATTGATAATATTTAAGAATTTTAAAATGATTAAATTTGTATTGTGGATAAATATGACAAATTTTGCATTTAAATGGGTATATGTGGCATTATGATTTTTTGTTGGGTAAATATGGCATTTAGGGGTTTAGTTTGGGTATATATGGAATTAACCCTAAACTATATAGTTGGTATACATAGAAATAAATTCAATCTAAAAGTCTAAAGTAACCCCGAACTTGATAAGTCAAAATCAATTTTAATAACCAGAATTTCTGAAAACCTCGACCAAGAAAAAATTATGGATATTTTTAGTAGAATAGTGCACACCCTACTCTGAAATCTTAAATCTACCACTAATTTGCTTTCCTTCATGGATTCCTCGTATTCGAACTCATTTAGTTGTTTATTTTATACAAGATGTCCCTGGAAGAGTTGAAATCAGGGACGGAACCAGGGGTTCCCCGAGTGCCCGGGACTCTTATGGATTTTTTTGATATATTGATAAAAACATCAATTTTTCCTAAATGCATTTTAAATGCACCCGGTCCAACGAAATGTGTTTCTATATTATGATTCCAAAAAATTTGTGCACCCGATCTTATTTGATCATGGTTCCGTCCCCGGTTGAAACGGAGATAAAGGTGGTCTACTTACTTCTTGCATTGATTATCCATGTATCTATATCCTAGAAGTTTTTTACTTTATTGTTATATGTCATCACTTGAAGGGTTTTTTTTTTTTTTTTTTTTTTTTTAAGAACATATTTATATAAACGAGTCATCCTAAGAACATACTTTTTTTAAGGAAAAACAAGATTACCTAAGAGTAGTACAAGGTTAATGAACCAATCTATCCATCTAAGAGAGTATTTTGCTCTAGATCGAATCCAAGTGTAGGAGTTGAGCTTGATGTCGTTGAGAATCATGTCTTTTCTCGGTTTTGCATCGTAATTGAGCTAACTTTGACTTATATTGGTCAATTTGTTGCCATAATTTTGCCAGTCATGAAATCAAGTCTTTCTATTGGTTCAATTATATTACCTTAAAAAATTACTGTGTTATTTTTGAATTGTGATAAGCTACATTTAGTT
Organism: Artemisia annua; assembly: GCA_014162995.1. Taxonomy (NCBI): domain Eukaryota; kingdom Viridiplantae; phylum Streptophyta; class Magnoliopsida; order Asterales; family Asteraceae; genus Artemisia; species Artemisia annua. Next base: position 26,760 of record LBNU01021023.1, on the reverse strand, counting down.
GTTAAAATGATTATGACACGTGAGGTGCATGGGTTTGGTGTTAACCGAGACACTGAGGTGCATATGTTATTTCCACTTTTGGCTTTAACAACTGTTATGACCAAGAAACACCTTCCGAAGGTCGAGGTTGATCGAAATACACCATTATTCTAGAGAGAGAAAGGTGAAGAAAACTATGTGTTTATTAGATTGATAAATGAATGAAGCTTACACAATTTCCCACACCCCTCATGGAGAGTCATGAGGGGTATTTATAGGCTCAACATATTACAAGTTTGCCTAATGTACATAAGTAGTCCCTATTGGCACAACTTGCTGCATATCTAGTCCAATTCACGTATGTGACGTTATCTTTATGAAAGAGCGAGGCTAGCAACAACCTTTCCCGCCAAACCATCTTTTTTTAAATTGCTGTTAATAATTCATTTGTTAGTTAGCCAATTAGTTGTAATTTTCTTTCCCTCTCATTTTATAACAACTTGTAAACGTTTGGTTACATAGTTCAATACCCAAGAAACTACATTTCGATCTTGATTCTCACTTCGATAGATCGTGATTAGTTTTCTTAACAACTACGATAAATCCATGTTGTTATACTATCTTTACGTTTTTGGTACTTATCAAACTGCTTCAATTTTGTGTTCTTTTAAGGGAAAATTACCAAAATAAACTAGTCGCGTTACGACTTATCATTTTCCAGGCCTAAAATTTTCAAAAGTCCAAAATAGACCAAAGGTGTCTCATATTTTGGGCAACTCGTGTCTACGTTTGACGCACGTCCTTAAACAGTCGAATAAAAATTAATTCACCTACAATACTTGGACACTTGTTGGCTTGTGATTGCGTTGTACAAGTTAACCAGTCGTCTAGTCTATTTTAGACTTTTGAAAATTTTAGACCTAAAAAGTGATAATTCATAGGGCGATTGACCTATTTTGGTAAGTTTCCCTTTTTCTTTAATATAAAAGATTAGTTTCCACCATCAATTTTACTTATTTATTTATTTATTTATTACTTTTTTTTTTCACGTATGTTGAAAAACCCTATTAATGTGCAACAATTCTCGCAGCAATGCAAGTCCTCCAAAAAAATTGTGAAAAAACAATGGATAAAATAATCCCAACATTGTATAAGTAGATACTGTTAATGCCAATACTAACCAATTTTCAGGCTAAACTCAATTATCCAGCACATAATTCTATCTGGATAATTGAGTTTCAATAATGAATTCCTCACTCCCAAACGACAAGGATAAGGCTCCTCAAGGTGCCCAAACAGTGGCCGCTGCTATACCCTCTTCAAGTGACTCAGATTCTAGCAAAGGCGAGGCTGGTCCAACAAGCCAGTATGTTGTTGGGGCTCCACCACAACAATACGTGGTTCCTACTTGGTCCACTGGTCTCTTTGAATGCTTCGATGATATCCCAACCTGTACGTCCAATAATGATACATTGTTTTCGATTGTTTTGTATTCTCTATCAAATCACCTACTAATGTCTTTTGTTTTAACAGGTCTCATAACGGCATTTCTCCCATCCGTTACTTTCGGACAAATTGCTGAAATGGTTGATAGGGGACAAAACAGTAAGTGTTAATTATATTGCAATCGACGATTGAAAATGTATGGATTGAATATCTTAATTTATTCTAACACAGCAATGTTATTAAATTAATAGGTTGTATTGTATACATTTTGATTCATGGTGGAATATTGTACTTCACGGGCTTTGCATGTGTTTTATCCGCAATCTACAGGATTAAGATGAGCCATCTCTATAAGTTGCCTGATGACCCGTGTATAAATATTCTTCTTCATCTACTATGTGAACCGTGTGCCTTGTGCCAAGAGTATCGTGAGCTTCAAACTCGTGGCTTCAATATGCAACTTGGTAACATATATACCCAATCCCGTTTTTTATGAATTTTTGTTTTAATCATATCGATTGATTCTTGATGATTTTTACTTGTTTAGGAGTCGGGTGGCAGGGTCAATCTCCGGAGATACAACAAACTAGTGGATTTATGGTGCCACCGAAGGTTCCTGGAGGAATGACTCGCTGAAATACAAACAAATCTAATCAGTTTGGGAAGTTGAGGAATTAATCATGCTTGTTTTTTGAACATAATTATTCAGTAGTTATGTCATACTTAAATCACCTATGTATACAGATGTACTTGATTATGTAAATTTATTGTGTACTTTTGTTTATTCATAGCCGAGGAATGTATAGGGCTGTCATATATGTTCCTGTAAATCTTTGGTTGTTGCAATACATGGGACCGTTTGAAGTTAATCTGCAACATTCTAAAAAGATTATTTTCCACCAATTGTTATTATATTGTTGTAACTTTTATTTATTTTTGCAGGTTCATATACCTCCTAAATCATTCCATTTCAAAAAATTTACATTTATTTGTGGTTTATATAAAACATGTGATGTTAAAGAATGTCACACTAATAATCTGTTTTTTCTTTTAGTACATGATCACACTTTTATACATCAGCCTTTAAGTGCATATACACTCCTGAATCGACTTGCTCGTCGTTCTAGCTAGACCTTGCTAACAATACTACGTAAATTTGTACTAAAACAAGAAAGTCGTGGTGTTGGATAACTTGACAAGACATAACAGGGAACTAATATATGCAAAGTTGTATCCATAATACATAAGATGGTCTAGTCTATTTTTATTTTATTTTTATTTTGTTAAATGGGTTAATCGCGACAATCAACATAAGTAGCAAATAACAACATTAATATAAAGTTTATTCTTGTCACACATAATTGAGGACCATGGACCATATGGGTTCATAACCTTCAAAGGAACATAAGAAAGAAACCCAACATTATTAGCAACTTGCAAACCATGCATATATATTGCGTAAAGTTTAACTTCATGACTTCATCAGTATCATAATTACTGGAGCTGAGGAATCTTAATATCATTGCCAACCTTCTGAGCAGCCTCAATACTAAAGTGGGGTTCAGGCGAGTCTCAGCGTATTTGATAACATTCTTAAGAAGCTCAAGAAGTGAATCCGGGTCAGGGGCATTTTGGCTCATCTTCTCATATTCAAAGGTCCATGTCACCGTGCTGCTTTCAGTGTTTCCATCAACCTGGAGGTATGCTCGGAAGCTTTTGTAAAACTTCAACAGATCTCCATTAAGTGTCTTGAAGCAGAGTGATTTGTTTTTCTCATCCAAGGCATCGATATTATGTGTAACGACTTGGCTTTTTCCATCTACATATGTATATTGAAGGTTAAGTATAGAAGTTCATAAGTAACGACTTGGCTCTTATCACCTTTTTTTTTTTTTTTTATNTTATTTATTTATTTATTTATTTATTTATTTTTCGTATGAATTAACGCTAGTATATTCATTAACGAGATCAGAAAAAATATATCTTATGAAAGTACGAGTCTTTACCAAGGACATAATTCCAGTTGACGATAGATCCTATGGCACCCCATTCACCTTCTTGCAGCTTACAACTTTTAAAGTACTCGGGGGCTAAATTCAACAACTCAGATAGCCTGTACCTGAAAAGTCTGTAAAGAATATCTCCATTGCATATGATATCTACTTTGGCAACCTTCTTCTCAATTAGACCCATGAACGATTTTATCTCAATAATCGATAAAAGCTTTGTGATGAACAGGCATCGTCTCCCTATGCCCTTTATATAGCTTGTATGCTTTACTATTATGCTGATATGGCTAAATAGAATATGAATATATAAGTACCAATTCCCTATGCTCAAATCACCATATCTTTATAAAGAGCTACAGGACCTTAATATTCGCCTTCGTAATTGAGCCAATATTCATGCAACTTGAGCGAGTGGTGGTGCACGACAACATCAAACACTATTGGGTTAATCCCAATCTACCCATATTAAAGGTCAAACCTGAAAGTCAAAGTCAAACCACAGAAAAGTCAACTGCTGGAAATAACTGCTAAATAGCAGTTACAATCAAAGGGACACATATGTTCGAATGGACACATCCATCCGAACCAACACACCCTTTCATTTGTACCCTTTCGTCATGTATAAATAGATAGCATATGTAATCGATTACAATGATGAAATATTTATAGAAAATTGAGATTATTTCATATTTTAGTATATCATTGATCAAAGATCTGTGAAAACAGGGCCAACAATTGGTATCAGAGCCAAAATCATCATATACCAAGGGTTCTATTTTTTTTTGCTTTGAATCGAATAAGAAATCCCCAGGTCTCGGTAACATTTTTTCTGCAAATTTTTTTTATTCAAAACACAATAATCAAAGAATTTTCATCTTATTGTGTTCAAGGAAGATACCCTTAATTTCTAGTCGCCTCGTAACAAAGTTACCGACATCTAGAAAAGGCACTTTCAAACTGATTTGCAAAAAAATCCGATTCATTTTTGTTTTACCGAGAACAATAGAAACAAATTAGGGATCAAATGTTTTTGTTTTTCTTCAAACAAAAACACTAAATCGATTTAGAAACAAGAACCCAATACCAACTATAACACGATAGTCATCAGAAGGGGAAGAAATAAAACTGATTCACAAAGGAACAAACACACCTGTTGTATCCAAAGAATCAAACACCCTTTCGGATTTTTTGACTTATCACTTGATTAAACATATACACGGAAGAAGAATCCCACAGGATCAACCGGCGTTCAAAAACAAGAACACCACCATCCGTGAAGAAGATTGTTTAACCAGAAGCCAACAACTCGGCGGTCAACCATCCGAAGAACATAGCAGTTATCGGTCTCATCAAAAGAGAGAGACACTGATTCGTCGTGTAAAACGTTATATCAAAAATACCAAAAAAGTGAGGTCAATGTTATCGTGAGTGACAACAAGACGTGGAGAAATACAAGTAAACCCTTCGTGAAAAGGATTACCTCGTAAACTCGTGCAATGTGATATTTTCAAGACCGGGAAAGTGATTTCCCGGGTCGTACCCCAACGAGGTGTGAATGGAAAGTTTCGTTGAAAAGATCGAGATTAAAACCTTGTATGTTTGGTGGGAAAGATTGTTTGGTTTTATGATACGTTAAAATAACGGAAATTAAGAAATTAACAAACGTAAATGAAAATAAAACAAACTAAAGGGAACAAAAGGCAAATGGCAAACTAGGGGAATCCTAAAACACTACGGGAATCAAAACTAGGTATCGGGAATCCTAAATCACAAGCTAACAAATAAACGTGACGTTTATTTAAGATAAACGTCAACGTACAAATAAAAACGTGAAATTATTGCTACACAAGTCCTACGGGTTCACAAACAATTTATTTTCATACATTTCTAATATTAAAAGAAAATTTTTTTGGAAAAAGAAAAATAATAATTTTTTTTTATATTAATTAATATAATTTAGAAACTATTAAAACTAATTAAATACCTAAAAAAAATAGAAATACTTTTTGAATAAATCTGAGAAAGTTCTTGAAAATCTATTACACTAAAAAGAAACTAAGAAAAATAAAAAGCTAGAAAAAGCAGTTGGAATAAGCAATTAAATAAGCAGAACAGAAGTCGGCTTAATTATAAGCAAACAGAAAAAAAACTAATTTAAATATAAAACAAAGGGAAACTTAACTAAAAGAATAGATAGCACAGATGGTGGGGATTTTGTTTTGTGTTGTTCTCTCATCCAAGAGGTCACATGTTCGAACCTGTGCACCTCAATTTTTCTGAAAACATTTTTTTTTTAATTTTTTTATTTAACACACAGCTGGAACACATGTAAATTAACACTTTATATAACTACCACCTTTTCTAAAACTCATTAAATAAGCAGCTATAAGGCAAGAATATGAGCAGTTAACGTATAAGCTTAAAAAGGAAATTTAAAGGAATTAAAAAGCTAACTAAAGCTACTAACAAGCTAAATATGGGAAGACTAAAGCTAAGGTGTCTAGGGGAGTCCTGAAAAGCTATAGGGAAACAGATAATAAGCAGTTAAAAAGACCCTAATAAGCATAAAAGCAAATCCTAAGCTAAAGGCTGCAGTAAAAATGGCGACTGGGCTGTTTTGGTGGCCTAAAAGCAGTAGGTAAAAAAAATCATAAAAATAACATAAAAATATGGCTAACTAGATAAGCTACTAGATAAGTTGCATACCAATTTTTAGAGCAAAATACCTAAAATTAAAGAAATGAAAAATCAAAAACTTCGGGGCTGTTGGGACTTTTTTTGACAGCAAATGGGTGTAAAAATGGGTACAAAAATTGAGTTTTTGAACCCATAAAGTCAAAGACCAGATGTTGTAGCAAGGCAATATCATGTAAGGACCTATTTTAAAGCAACTAAAACAACTAGAAATGCTAAACAAGAAGCCACCTTAATAACTAAAAAAAAAACAGTTAAAATAAAATTTTATGGAAAAATAAGACAAAGTACTTTAAATCTTTTGGAGTGAAGAACTTTGATAAAAAAAACTACTAAATACTATTAACTAAGGTTGATAGAAGTTTGCAAAGTAAAAAAAAAACTAACGTATGAATTAACGCTAGTATATTCATTAACGAGATCAGAAAAAATATATCTTATGAAAGTACGAGTCTTTACCAAGGACATAATTCCAGTTGACGATAGATCCTATGGCACCCCATTCACCTTCTTGCAGCTTACAACTTTTAAAGTACTCGGGGGCTAAATTCAACAACTCAGATAGCCTGTACCAGAAAAGTCCGTAAAGAATATCTCCATTGCATATGATATCTACTTTGGCAACCTTCTTCTCAATTAGACCCATGAACGATTTTATCTCAATAATCGATAAAAGCTTTGTGATGAACAGGCATCGTCTCCCTTTGCCCTGTAAATAGCTTGTATGCTTTACTATTATGCTGATATGGCTAAATAGAATATGAATATATAAGTACCAATTCCCTATGCTCAAATCACCATATCTTTATAAAGAGCTACAGGACCTTAATATTCGCCTTCGTTATTGAGCCAACATTCATGCAACTTGAGCGAGTGGTGGTGCACGACAGCGTCAAACACTATTGGGTTAATCCCAATCTACCCATATTAAAGGTCAAACCCGAAAGTCAAAGTCAAACCACAGAAAAGTCAACTGCTGGAAATAACTAGTTACAATCAAAGGGACACATCTGTTCGAATGGACACATCCATCCGAACCAACACACCCTTTCATTTGTACCCTTTCGTCATGTATAAATAGATAGCATATGTAATCGATTACAATGATGAAATATTTATAGAAAATTGAGATTATTTCATATTTTGGTATATCATTGATTAAAGATCCGTGAAAACTGGGCCAACAATTGGTATCAGAGCCAAAATCATCATATACCAAGGGTTCTATTTTTTTTGCTTTGAATCGAAGAAGAAATCCCCAGGTCTCGGTAACATTTTTTTCTGTAAATTTTTTTTTATTCAAAACACAATAATCAAAGATTTTTCATCTTATTGTGTTCAAGGAAGATACCCTTAATTTCTAGTCGCCTCGTAACAAAGTTACCGGCATCTAGAAAAGGCCCTTTCAAACTGATTTGCAAAAAAATCCGATTCATTTTTGTTTTACCGAGAACAATAGAAACAAATTAGGGATTAAATGTTTTTGTTTTTCTTCAAACAAAAACACTAAATCGATTTATAAACAAGAACCCAATACCAACTATAACACGATAGTCATCAGAAGGGGAAGAAATAAAACTGATTCACAAAGGAACAAACACACCTGTTGTATCCAAAGAATCAAACACCCTTTCGTATTTTTTTGAATCATCACTTGATTCAACATATACACGGAAGAAGAATCCCACAGGATCAACCGGCGTTCGAAAACAAGAACACCACCAACCGTGAAGAAGATTGGTTAACTAGAAGCCAACAACTCGGCGGTCAACCATCCGAAGAACATAGCAGTTATCGGTCTCATCAAAAGAGAGAGACACGCATATCTCTTGAAGGAGATATGTAGGACCTTAGATCTATCAACTTTATCACTAATACAAGCACAATATGTAGTAAAGATGGTGACTTGATGTTATGTATATGGCGTTGAGTATAAGAGAAAAAGAGATGAAATGTGAGAGCTTTGGTATAGCAAAACACACACAATACACACACAAGCACACCTTACAAATGAAGGTTTAGGTGCCTTATATACTTTCTTACATAAGGCTTTCTATGGGCTTGGCTCATAGACTTGGGCTTTAGTGGATTTGATTACAAATGACTAACTAACATAGATTATAACATATTAGCTTAGTCCATGAGCACGCTAATTTAGACTTATACATATTTCTAACACACGACACAAAGTTCTAATAATGAGAATGACCATCACTTCCTTTTATATTTCTTTAATGCTAACAATCTCCCCCTAAGGGGTGGTCATTCAAATGATGCTCCACGTGATTAGGTCTTTGTCTTCTTTGTGTGTCGTTGTAGAGTAGTCTTTAGTCTTTGTTCCTTCATGCTTTGTGATCTTAGATAAATGACTTTTCTTAGTTCTTTGTTGTTGTGGTTGATTCATCTGCCTTTCGTCACATCTTTGTCTTTGATGGTTAAACGCCTTTCCTACATGCTCATACGTCTTTAGTCTTTGTCATGCATACATTTGTTGTTCCCGTTCTTTCACTTTGATCTCTGTCTCTTTACTTTGTAGATTCTTTCACATAACGTAGAATGTTTCTTTGACCTCTTCTTTGCATCAATCTTTGGTGAGAACTTTCTTTGACTTTGAGATGTATGTATGACAGTATGAGCATGTGGAAACTAGTGTGGTGGTTGTACCTGCATTAAACAGTTAGCAATAAAACATCCGGTACTTACAGGTTCGAAATTAGAGATCGTCAACAGCATAGTGTGAAGACTCCTTCTAACCCTTACCAAGGCCGTTCCTAATCGGATACCCCCGAGAGGGCTTACACTGACATACCGAAGTACACCAACGATTAGGTGAGTCGCTGGAGATCACCCCACGACTGTAGACCGTTTGAAACCACTGCAAACACTAAGCGTAACCCATATAGAATTACCGAAGTGACCTGTTGTCAGGGCTGTTTGATGTTGACCCTGGCAGGAATTTCCATTCAATCATTGAGAAATACATAAGTAAATCCTCTCATAAATGTTCTCGGTAGATTGCTAAGATCTGCGTAGGACTCGATAGATTAAAACTGGTGTCCATTGATGTAGAATCGCCAGTGTAGAGATATTAAGTGTTCCTAAGAGATCTTTTGATGAATCTCGGGGCTCTAGACTCAAAAAGTGCACATTTGGTTTCCTATGCGGAGGCATGGAGCAGAGGGCCTCCTTTTCAATATCAACCATCTCTAAGAGAGGTCGATAGATAATGCAAGGTTCTCCGTGAAAATGAAACAAGTATCTTTTGAGAGATACCCGAGTGGCTTGGAGGTTAAGTGCAGTACGTCACTGGGTCCATGACGTCTTGTCTTCAATACCGGTGTCACCTTAGTAACAACCAGTAGCATATGAGTTGGACCCGGTGTCTGTCCTAAGGTTGACATATGGAGGGCTATTTCTTTTCACCCTTTCATTTCTTTTCTTTTTAATTCTTCAACCCCTTCTTTCCCTTTCATTCTTTACTCCTTTTTTCAAATCATACCTAAGGACTTCTAATTCTAATCTATTGGAATTGTCCTTGGGTAGATCCCTCTGGCTCTGGCGGATCATTGGATATAAACCTAACATTAATCACCTTATTACTCCATGATTATCCTAGGTTTATTGATCACATACTATAAAACCTTTTGTAAAATCTCTCAAAGTGTTTATGATTATAAAACACATTTTTGTTAACATATTGAGAGTTTTGCAATTTTTGAAATACTCCCCCTTCACATGTGCTCATGAGTTTTTATAATAAATTTGCACATCGGGGAGGAGTTTGCACTTTGAATTGATCCACTTTAGTGAACAAGACCGATTCGAGACACGTTTACATCACTAGTTAGACTAGCTTGAAATTATTACCCGGCCTAGTGAAGTCCAAAGAAAGTTTCTCGGATTGGTACATTCTACTTAGACAAGTCCTATTCGAGACACGTTTACATCACTGGTTAGACCAGCTTGAAATTATTACCTGTCCAGGACAAGTCTTTTCGATTACTGACATTTAAGTTTCGTCAATTCCAGGGTTTATAACTGAGTCGAGTACTGACAATTAAGTCATCTCACAAGAGCTCGAGATTCTGTCATAATCCTTAAACAATTTTCTTTGATCACAAAAAAATCACGTTTTAGATCACATTTGAATCACGTCTTCTCACCCTCAAAAATAGCATATCGTGATATTTTTGTTATCAACTGATTAATGAAAAGCTTTTGGAGAGATAGACGGATTTGTGTTTTCATGAAATTGGAACATTTTGATTTTATACTCCCCCTTAATAAAAGCATATTTTTCAAATTAAAATTTGAAAATCAATTAAGGGTTTTTGAGGGAGTTTTCTTTTGAAATGCGAGTTATGTACTGAAATGTACACAAGTGTTTTTGTAAAAAACGAGTTTTTTTTTGAAATCTTTTCGTTTGTTTATACTCGAACTATTTGAAAAGAATTTCGGTTTTGAACGTTCGAGTCCTGATCTGAAATAATCAGAAGTCAATATTGAAGTTCGGGTTTCGTACTGAAGTATACGAAAGCCATTGTGAAGAAATTTTGAGAAACGACATGTTTTAGAAAACATTTAAATGAACTCCCGCTCAATCATATGTACATATCCGTGCTATTTTTGAATAGCATTTCTAGAAACGTACATAATATCGATTATACGAGAGACATGTCGTGAGAAGAATATTTTTGGATTTTTGGATTTTATATTGTTTTTGGATTTTTGAAATTTTCTATTTTTATATTTTGTTTTTGTTGATTTTTCAAATTTTGTATTTTGTTTTTGTTGGTTTTTCAAATTTTGTATTTTGTTTTTCAAAAATATTTACAGCGAAGCGGTTTTGAAAACATTTTTCAAGAAGATTCGAGAAGACGTTCTAACTCCTCAGGGGTTAGGCTTCGCATGCCAATTCGTCGAACTAATTCGTCAAACCTTTCTTTTGGAAGGGCTTTAGTAAATAGATCGGCAAGTTGGTAATCCGTCTTAACGAAATGAATTTCAACTGTACCCTCTTCTACGTGCTCTTTTATGAAGTGGTAGCGGACTCTAATATGCTTCGTCTTAGAATGATGCACGGGGTTGCACGAGATGGCTATGGCACTTTTCGAGTCACAATACATAGGTATGCGGTCGAAATGAAAACCATAATCTGTGAGCTGTGTCCGCATCCAAAGAACTTGGGCACAACACGCGGATAGAGACACATACTCGGCTTCTGCGATTGAAAGTGCAGTACAATCCTGTTTCTTTGACGACCAGCTTACTAGCTTTTCACCCAAAAATTGTGCTCCACCTGATGTACTTTTTGTTGTCACTTGATCACCTGCATGGTCGGCATCTGAAAATGCTATTAGTTTAAACTCCGAATCCTTTGGATACCAAAGTCCCATGTTAGTGGTTCTTCGTAGGTACCAAAAGATCCGTTTAACCTCTTTGAGGTGAAGTTCGGTAGGCTTTGCCTGAAACCATGCTAATAAGCAAACAGCAAATTGAATATCGGGTCTACTAGCAGTTAGGTACATGAGAGAACCGATCATGCTCCGATATTTCTTCGGATCGATGGGTTTCCAAACAAATCAGCACCGATTTTAGGTGAAGTGACCATTGGTGTACCAACAGAATCATCTTCCATACCATGTTTTTTCAAAATCTCAATTGTATATTTAGCTTGATTGATAAAAATACCACGAGGGGATTGATGTATTTGCAAACCAAGAAAGAATTTTAGTTCCCCCATCATGGACATTTCAAATTTTCTTTTCATGAGATTTTCAAAATGTTTTGAATGTTTCGGATTAGTGGACCCAAAGATAATGTCTTCTACGTAAATCTGAACAATCAAAATGTCATCTTTGTACTTTTTGGTAAACAAGGTAGGGTCAATAGTTCCTTTGGTGAAGTTGTTTGGAAGCAAGAAAGATGATAGTTCGTCATACCACGCCCTTGGAGCCTGTTTTGAACCATAAATGGCTTTCTTAAGCTTGTAGACGTGGTCTGGATGATCTTTGTCAATGAATCCCTCTGGCTGACTCACANTATATGTACATGGGTTTTGCCACTTGGGCGTGCCACTTGGGCTGCGGATCAGGTATACAGTGGGTAAAGACCCGTCCTTCTTCCGCGAACTAATCTACTTCTAAACTATGTTTAACTAACTATTGTAACTACTACGAGCTAAACAATGCTTAATCATATCTGGGGTGACCGAATCTTTCTTATACAAAAAGCGTATTCCTAACAGATATTTTGCTGGTTCAAGTCTATGTTGATGACATCATCTTTGATTCTACAAGCAAAGCTATGTGTGAGGAGTTTGAGAAGATAATGAAAGATAAGTTTTCCATGAGCTCTATGGGAGAACTTACCTTCTTTTTGGGGTTACAAGTGAACATCATGGACATTTCAAATTTGCTTTTTATGAGATTTTCAAAATGTTTTGAATGTTTCGGATTAGTGGACCCAAAGATAATGTCTTCTACGTAAATCTGAACAATCAAAATGTCATCTTTGTACTTTTTGGTAAACAAGGTAGGGTCAATAGTTCCTTTGGTGAAGTTGTTTGGAAGCAAGAAAGATGATAGTTCGTCATACCACGCCCTTGGAGCCTGTTTTGAACCATAAATGGCTTTCTTAAGCTTGTAGACGTGGTCTGGATGATCTTTGTCAATGAATCCCTCTGGCTGACTCACATACACTTCTTCTTTCAGAGTTCCATTCAAGAAAGCTGTCTTAATGTCCATCTGATAGGCTGTGATGTTTTTGTGAGCTGCATAGGCTAAGAAAATCCGGACTGCTTCCAATCTAGCTACGGGCGCGAATGATTCCTCGAAGTCTATCCCTTCCTCTTGCGGATACCCTTTAGCCACGAGACGAGCTTTGTTGCGAATTACAGTCATTTCTTCATCCATTTTGTTCTTCCACAACCATTTAAGGTCAAGAATACGTTTTTCAAGTGGTCGTGGGACGAGTTCCCAACTATCATGTAACTGGTATTGAAGAAATTCCTCCTCCATCGCTTCTATCCATGGGTTTTCTGCCATTGCTTCCCGAATGTTCTTTGGTTCTTTGAGGCTTATTGAGCAAATGTAGATACACAATTCGAGATCGGTAGCAAGTTGTCTCCTCGTCTGAACTGGCCTTGAAGGTTCACCAATAACTTGTTCAATTGGATGGTCTTTAGTCCGTTGGAGTGTAGAAGGGTACCTTGGATTTAACATATGCATGTTAGATGGTTCTTGTAACCTTGAATAAGATTCAGCAGAGTCTGTTGCAAATGGGTTTTCAAATACTTCTTCTTCTTCTAACGCAGCATGGTTTTGGTGTTGTGTTGGTTCTTCTTGAAAAGTTATGTTTTAGTTTTGCTCATCAACTCTTGGTAGAACAATTTCAATAACCAGAGTTGCTTGAGTAGATGTTGATGATGTTGAGGGAGTTGGTGCTTCATCTTCAATTGTGGTAGATGCATCTAGTGTTGGTGGTGGTGGTGGTTGATGGTTTTGAGTGGGTGCAGCGGAATGATGTTGAGATGCATTTGTCGAAGTTCCACCATAGTATTCATCAAACATTAACTCAAAGAAGTTTTCCAGTTCTTGATCTGAAGGTTTATCCGGTATTGTTGACTGAGCTCCATTAGGTACGAGTCCTGAACTGATGTGTCCAGAAGTCTGACTGTTTGGTCCGGGTCCTAATCTGGTTTGATTAAAAGCCATCGGGTTAAGCGCGGGTTCTAGAGCGAGTCTCTCATAAGCCATTTGTGAAATCTCGTCAAACTTCACATTCATCGTCTCCATTATCCTTTTTGTTCTCCTATTATACACCCTGAATGCCCTCGAGTTTTCTGAATAACCAATGAAGATTCCAATATCCCTTAGCTTTCAACTTTCCTAGATCTTCTCTGTCGTTCGTCGGATAGCACAAAGTGAAGATAAGAGATATCCGATTTCCGATTGTTCATAAGCTCATATGGTGTTTTATTGAATCTTGGATGGATTAGGGATTGGTTTTGAGTAAAACAAGCAGTGGCTACTGCATCAGCGCATAAGAATAGTGGTGCACTAGAATAAATTAGCATTGTGCGAGCAGCTTCCACAAGAGTTCTATTTCTTCTTTCAACTACCCCATTCTGATATGGAGTTCTAACAACTGATGTCTGATGTGTGATTCCAACATCTTCAAAATACGTTCTTAACTCCTGATTGGTGAATTCTGTGCCATTGTCTGTTCTTACAATCCTTACTGGAGCTTGAAGTAGAACTTGAATGCGCTTCAGAAAGGTGATGATGTTGCCAGGTGCTTCGTCTTTTGATCTCAAAAACTTTACCCAAGTATATCGTGAATAATCATCGACAATAACAAGAATATACTTCTTTCCATTGATGCTTTCAACTCTCATTGGGCCACATAATTCCATGTGCAACAGATGTAACCTTGCTTCCGAACTAGGTACGGTTTTGGGTTTATATGATGCTCGTTTGCTTTTTCCTTGTTCACATGATGGACATAAGTGATCCTTGGTGTATTTGACCTTAGGAAGTCCGTTGACGATGTTGTCTTTGGCTAATTTGTTGATGGTGTCGAAATTGAGTTGTGATAAACGTCGATGCCACAACTAAGACTTTGTATCAGATGCTCTTGTCATAAGACAAATTGGTGATGTAGAGGCCATTGTATTGATGTCGATAGCATAAAGATTAGTGTCGTGATTTCCAGTTAAAAGATCATCTCCAACCAAATTTCTAACAAAAACCTTATTTCTCTGAAAGGCGACCTCTAAATCTGCATCACAAAACTGCCCAACTGAAAATAAATTGTGTCCCAACCCTTCGACGTAGTAAACTCGAGTGATCAAAAAATTCCCAAACTGAAGATCTCCATGACCCTGAATAGCTGCTACATGATCATTTCCAAAGCGTACAGTTCCCATAAATTTCCAGACGAAATTGATCAGCAGCTTTAAGTTCCCGGTCATGTGCTTGGAGCAACCCGAGTCGACGATCCAAAGACATATTTCGATAACCTGCCAAGAACAGAAGAGTTTGTATTTGGAAACCGTTCTGAATTTGTTTCCATGGGGTTAGAGGTACAATCCAAATCACATTCATAGACGGGTGCTACTTGTTTAGCTTGAACTATTTCTAATTTACCATCCTTAAGAATGAATTCTCTACCCGTTGGTATCCAAACACAATACTTAAGATAGTTCCTAGGCGTGAGACTATTAGTGGTGTTCCTAATTCTTTTAATTAGACTACCAAAAAATCTAGATTTAGCACTAGGTCCTTGCGAAGCATTCTTCTTAGCAGGCAAAACATTCACATTTGTAGAAACACAAACATCATGAACATCATTAATTAAACATTTCTTGCATATTAAACAAACAGAGTCATTACATGCATTAGAGATAGTACGTTTGACATTACATTCAGATGAAAGATGTCTCTTATTACAAAGTGATAAATTCCTGGGGTGTTCTTCTACTTCTTCAACTTTATTCATGCATCTACTCTTAGAAAGATGCCAGACTCTATTGTTCCTTGTAATGCTCCTAGGCTTTAGTCTGCTTCTCCTAGAGGTGCTTTCTAATCCTGTAGAAGGTAAGGCACACGCATTAGGATTTATTTTGTTGTCCTTTTTAGCATCCCTAGACTCTCTAGAATTATCTGTTGTGCACTTGTCATTTGTCTTAGATGTGGAGGTAGACGCAATAGTGGGACTAATCCTAAAAAGACCATGTGCTATCACTTTTGGTGTTTCGTCAACCGCTTTTCCTTTTTCAACAATCTTTTCTTTTACATTATTCCTGGGCAAGGGTTGTGGAGTGACTGGTTTTGTCAAATCCTTTTTCTCATCGTCTTTTGGAGCAAACCGGGAAATTGACATTTTTGGTTTTTTAACCGTTTTTGAAGCACTTGGTTTCTCCGAAGTTGATGGTTTTTCAAACTTAGTATCCACACCCTTTCCTTTTTGACTTTCTAGCTGAGACCTCAAAAGATCATTTTGCGCTTTCATGTTTTTGAAGGCACGCTCATACGACAATTTGTCATACTTGCATTCTTCGTTTTTCCGATCCAGTGTTTAAAATATGACACGTTTTCTTTTTCAAGTTTAATAAGAGCATTTTCATATTTCGAAACAATTACGGAGGTCTCAGCATGAAGTCTTCCATCATCTTCAACAGAATATGTTTGCAACACAATAGACATAATATCAGTAGACATAACTGCTTCGAAGAGAGAATCATTTAGCTTTTCCAAAACCTTCATGTTTTCACGAGTTTCATTAGCTTCCTTTACCAGGGATTTGTGGTCCTTGACAAAGTCGGCCGTTTCTTTTATGAAAGCTTGTTCAAAATGGATTACCCTCGCACTGATGTTATACAGTGGGATAGTAATTTCGTTTTCAAACACCTTTTTCTGTTCGTTATGAAAACTTGAGTGCCAGTTGTTAATACTGATTGTAGTTTTAGACTTAACAATCTGTTGAAGCGTTTCAATTCTCTTTCTGACATCATCAAGAATGTCTCTAGCCTCACTTGTATTAAAAGGGTTGTTAGAGGACATTTGTTCTATGTTTGAAAGAGATTTGGAAACAACTACGGGTTTAGAAATTTCTGGGCTTTTGGAAAAAGGTTTGGAAAGCTCATAAGCTTGTTTTTGTGGAACAAAAGTAATGCCAGAAAGTTTGTTCAATTTGTTGTAATCAATAGGCTTCAAATCAGGATTCTTTCGTTTCATTTTGGTAATGCTCTCTTCGACCAGTTGTATCGTTTCCACAGAATCACGGGTAATGATACGATCATGCTTAGCAAGCAAAACATTTCCATTATACAAAGTATTCTGTGCTTCCTAAGCTTTCTTGATATTACAAGGAGTTTTGTTACCTAGAGCCATTTTGTTTTTTGTATGGTAAATCGGATCAGTTTGATTAGTAATCATGTGAATTGTTTGACTCGAATGACCCGTTTTAACCAACAAATTTTCAAGTTTTTCTATCATATGTTGTGACTCTATGATTTCTTCCAAAAGTGTATCTTCTTTCTTTGCAAAGTCCTTTTTCAACTCATCCCTTTCTTTCTCAAGATTGGTATAAGCTGATTTTTGTTTTGAAAGTTGGTTTTGCAAATCAGAAATTTCCGCGTTTAAGGATTTTATTTTCATGTGTGAATTAACATCAAGTGTATCAAACTTGATTTGCAGACGTTTTTCCCTTGAAACGGAATTTTGAAGATTAGTTTCTAATTCAGACAATCTTTCGATATGAATTCAAAAGCTTTAACGTATTCCTTGTAACTCTCAAGCTCAGTGGTTAATTTAACATTCGCGGCCTTAACATCGCGATTGACCTTTTTCACATTCTCAATTTCAATACTACAATTATGCATTAATGATCCAAATAAAGCATGTGTTTCCTCATCATTCTCAGCATGCTGGGAAACTGAGCCTCCACTATGATTCATATCGGGAGTTGCCGAAGTAATATTACTACAACTTGGCGTGTCCAGGTATGTATCATACGTGGTTGCTGGAGTCTCAGAATGTTGTTCCTCATGNGAAACAATTGCGGAGGTCTCAGCTCGAAGTCTTTCATCATCCTCAACAGAATATGTTTGTAAAATAATAGACATAACATCAGTAGACAGAACTGCTTCAAAGAGAGAGTCGTTTAATTTTTCCAAAACATTTATCTGCTCAAAAGATTCGTTTGCCTTCTTTATCAGGGATTTGTGGTCCTTAACAAAGTCAGCTGTTTCGTTCAAAAATGCTTGTTCAAAATGAATTACTCGAGCATTAATGGCATTGATTTGAGGAGTAAAATCATTTTCAAGAATCTTTTTCAGTTGTAGATGAACCGTGGAATTCCAATTAATTTCATTAAGTTGCGTTTTAGATTCTAGAGTCTTTTGAAGTTGTCCAATTCTGGTTTTGAGATCATCAAGATATCCTCTTGCAGCACTTGTGTTAAAAGTGTTGTTTGAAGACATCTGTTCCATTTTTGAAAGAGATTTGGAAACAACTACGGGGTTAGAAACTTGTTTTGAAATTCCTGGGCTTTTTGAAATGCTTTTGGAAATCTCATATGTTTGTTTTTGTGGAACAAAAGTGATTCCTAAAAGATTGTTCAGTTTGTTGTAATCAATTGGTTTCAAATCAGGATTCTTTTGTTTCATTTTGTTTTGACTTTCTACAGCAAGTTCTATCGTATCCACATAATCACGAACAATAGGAGGATCATGTTTAGTATAAAGCACATTTCCATTATACAGCACATTCTGTTCTTCCTGAGCTTTCTTGAGATTACAAGGAGTTTTGTTACCAAGAGCCATTTTGTTTTTTGTGTGGTAAATCGGTTCAGTTTGATTTGTAATCATATGAATGGTTTGATCAGAATGACCCGTTTTAACCAACAAATTTTCAAGTTTTGCAATCTTATGTTCTGACTCTATGATTTCTTCCAAAAGTTTATCTTCTTTCTTTGCAAAGTCCTTTTTCAACTCATCCCGTTCTTTTTGAAGATTGGTATAAGCTGATTTTTGTTTTGAAAGTTGGTTTGTTAAATCAGAAATCTCTTGTTTTAAAGATTTAATTGTTTTCATTGAAGTGACTTCAAGAGTATCAAACTTTCGTTGCAGTTCCCTATCTTTAACAAGTAATTTCTTATAACCAATTTCAAATTCAGACTCGCGTTTTTTATCATCATTTAGAAAACTTTTTTCTTTTTCCTTGTATCTCTCAAGCTCAGTGGTCAATATCTCATTCGCGGCCTTAACTTCGCGATTGACCTTTTTAACATTCTCAATTTCAATACTACAATTGTTCATTAATGATTCAAATAAAGCACGTGTATCCCCATCATTCTCAGCATGCTGTGAAACTAATCCACCACTATGATTCATATCGGGAGTTGCCGAAGTAATATTACTACAACTTGGCGTGTCCAGGTATGTATCATAAGTGGTTGCTGGAGTCTCAGAATGCTGTTCATTATGAGGGGACATATCAAATATATCATTATTGAGACATGTATTATCGAATTGTACCTCAGATACTGCATTGGTGTCATAAACAGGAGGTGCATCAGAATCTGTATCGTACTTAGCCTCCTGAAGATTTGCCATGAAGATGCAGTTTGCGTCGATATCCTCTCTATCTTCCATATCATCCATAAGAGCCATGTAGTCATTTTCTTCAGCACTCAACTGGAATCCTGCCTCTTCCTTTTGCGCTAGCATCAATGCTTTCTGCAGATACGCTGTATCCGTCTTTTTCGGCTTAGTAGGACCGTTCCTTGCCATATGACCTACACCTTGACAGTTGAAACACGTAACCAAATTTCCCTGATTCACATTCACATTTCCATAATTCCCACCAACCGGAGCTGCAACATTTCCAACCTGATTACCCACTGCCTGATTACCAACATTCTGACCCCTCTTATTTCCAACAAACTGACCCATCATATTCCTTCCATACTGACCCATCTGATTCCCTGCATACTGACCCATCTGATTCTGCATATTCTGATTACTCATGTGAAACCCAGTAGCATATCCTTGCTGATTCCCCATAACTCCAACCATTTGACCTGCATTGCCCATATTGAAACCCGGCTGAGCAATCTGCTTGTAGCGAGTGTTCGATGAAATTCTTTGGTTGTTGTTAGTTGGTGTTGAATAGTGTTGGAATGCCTTAGTCATAAGAGCAAATGCTTGAGTCATAGCAGCAAGGGACTCATCATTATCAGTGAATTCTGGTTCTTGGAATTGTGGATATTGTTGTTGTGGGTAGAATTGTTGTTGTGGTATAACAACAGTTTGTTGTTGTGGAAAGTATTGTTGTTTTCCATAGTTATGAGTGGAAGATGATGATGGTTGTTGTTGTGTGTTCACTGATAGAGGTGTTGGTGTTTGAGCAATGAGTGCGAGATGATCATGCTTCTTAGCTAGTAACTCGGCTATAACTTCATTTGCCTCAGCCTGATTCTGCTTCAAGAAGTCGTACAATTGTTCATAAGTTACTTCATGCAAATTCTTTGTTTGATAAACGATAGTGACGTATCTTCCCCATTCCGGTTGTAACTCATTCAGAAAGACTGTGTTGTTTGCAATGTTTGTCTGAGTGAGATTATGCCTTGACAAATCATTCATGACCTTACTGAATCTGAGATAATACGACTCTATTGATTCACCAGGAATTGAAGTAAACTTGCGAAGTTCCTTAGGCAATTGTGTTTCCATTTCTTGTTTCACGATATCTGTTCCGTACATTAACCTTTTAACACGTTCCCAGACTGCGTGAGCACTTCCTTCACTATCAACAGTAGCATAAGTCTTTTCAGGTAGACCAAGAACAACGAGATGAAATGCCTGATCATCAGCTTCAATTTGTTTTCTGTCTTCCTCAGTGTAGTCAGCCTCTTCCTGAAGTCTGTAGAAAGGTGGTACTGGGGGGTTCCATTTGGATCACTAGGGTCTAGTATCTCACGTGGTTTGAAGGGTCCATCCAAAACGGATTTAACAAGTTGTTTTCCATTTTGTTTACTCTTTAAATAGCGCATCATTCTACTAGCCCATTGTGAATAACCACCCTTTGACAGCATGGGAGGACGGTTTTCGGCACTGGCGGCATGAATATCTTGTTGAGTTGCCATTGTATGAATCTTAAGTGAAAATTTGTTCTTAGGATCTTTTGAAAGATAACCAAGGTTGTTTGAAAGTATTAGATGTTTTGGTGAAGGTTTAAGATGAATTCGGATGTTGCTTACTTGATAAAGTTCCTTACGTGATAAGTTCTTTAGGTTATGAGTTTCTTACTTGATAAATCTAAGGTAAAACGGGCAGAGTTTTGTTTAGGAAAGTCCAAGAAAGGTTCTTACTCGATAAACGATAAGGAATAATGGCTAACTCGCCAAATATAAGCTTCCTTGATGAAACAGTACCCAAACTCGGTAAAAGAGTCCCAAACTCGAAAGTTTTTAGCCTTACTCGAAACTTTCTGCGAGATACTCGGTAAAAAACTGCTTACTCGGTAAACTCTGATGCTCTTACTCGATAAAACCTGATACTCGGTAAAACCTGATGAAACTCGGTAGAACCTGATGAAACTCGGTAAAACCTGAGATTTGTATCAAACTCGATAGAAACAGCTTGATACTCGAAATTTGAAGCCCTTACTCGATATTTAGGCTTCCTTACTCGATAACTAACATACCAAACTCGATAATCTACGTAAGAACAGCCCTAGAATCGAATTTTTTCACCCAAAAACACTCTAAACTAACCTATAATTATCCATAGGCGATTGATACCACTTGTAGGACCGTAGAACAACCTTAAACACTTATGAATATGGCGTAAATCTTAGAGAGAGAAAGAGAGTAGAGAGAGAGAGTGGGAGGAACATCTAGTGTGTGTAAATGAAAACCATATGATTACCTAAAGAACCAACCAACCTCAAATGAGAGGTTTACATGAGTATTTATAGTCTCCAAGTCTACGGCATCACTAACTTTGAGCTTATACATATTTGACCCCTAGACTTTGGAAATACATGAATACATGAACAAATAACTTGAAATAACCTTCTAACGCAATCTATTACATGACATAAATGACCGACACTTTTTATAAATAAAATACGATGCTAACAACATCAATGGGAATAATTTCAACAACAACAACAAAACAATTAGTTTCTTTATAATTTGATGTATTTCTTAAGTTGCGTATGTTTTTTTACCGTATCGTTATTTTATGTTCCGTATGTTTTAATATGATGTATTGTATTTTTATTTTAATGAATGAATTTTATTTTATTTGGAGATGTGAAAAAAAAATTGTAAGTGGTGGGACCCAAATTAGTAAGTTGTAGTTAGTTGTGATAAGGGGGTTGTAGAAGGGGGTTTGCTAAAGTGATGTGGCATCCCGTGTGACCAAAATGAGGAGTTTTGGTTACTCACTACACCTAGAGCTCTTATCAAAACTTCTTGTAAATTATTTTTTAATTTTACCTTTTTAGTACTAGGTGAACTATGGTTATATAATCTCATGAAAGTTAAAAACCATATAAAATATTCTTAAAATCTACCAACACAAAAAATTTATGAAAGTCTACGTGAAAACAAATCAAAACATATAACGAATGACTATGTTGCAAAAACTGTAACATTAAGAAGTCTAGATGAAATATTATGGAGTATTGATTTGGTAAGTGATATCACCACATTAATTTTATTTGTAAAATTTATGTGTATGAAGTAAAATGATATATGTACACATCACTACCCTATTGATTTAGTCCTATTGTTGACAGGGTTACGGATTGATTAGTAATATTTTACTTATGAGAAAAATTTTAAAGTAGCCCGGTTGCTCAGCGTCGCTCCCTTTCTAGTTCAGAAATAATAAATTTTCCAAAATAGCTCAGGGCGACTTGGCTATTAGCTAATTTCACTGGATTTGTGACATGTGTCTCATGTAGTATTATTTTGTCTTTATTATGTCTGAGTATAAATTACATATATACCATCTTCTTCATCATCTCACTTAAATACCGAACCACTTCACCTTCTCCGGCGACCACCACCAATCTCTGGCCACCACCACCAATAAACACCGGCCATCACCACCACCAACCTCCGACCACCACCAAAATGCCACCCCAACGCCACCCATATCAAGATTCGACCAAGAAAAATGTGTTATCCACAAATTAAACATGAACACACGTTTATACTAAAAATCCGAGCATAACCCCCTTATCAATTGTAACACACAACAACAAAAACTCGAAATTTATCATATGTTCATTCGAAACCCTATTTATTCAATTAAAAATTTATGGAATTGTTTTAAATGAAATTGAACATGGTAGAGTGTTTTGTAATTGATTTTCAAACAAATCCCCTCAATCAATTGATAAAAATAATCACTATAATCAAATACCCAATTTCTTGATATAAACCCTAGAAATCAATTTAGCATTTTCGTTGGATTAGACAACGAAAATGTTGTAATCGAGCCTTCCTAACACCTATCCGAACAATACCCCTAAGTCAATTCATATCAAAGACTAACAAATCACAAAAATCGTGCTAAATTCTTACCGAAAGCCTAGAAGCCTAGAACACAAAATTTAGTGGATGAACATGTGTAAAAGTCAAGAGACATGCTCGGAAAGTGATGTAGAACAAGATATGAAATCTTGTTTTCTTCAAGAGATATGGCCGGAGGTTGGTGGTGGTCGCCGGAGTGGGTCTTGATCTTCTGTTGCTGTTGTTAAACGTGTTTGTTCTTGGTCGGTGGGTTTTAAATTTAATGGAAGATGGATTATGTTGCAGCAGTAAAGGGATGATGATGCTAAAGGCATTCCTATTCTTGATGTTTATTATTCTTGGTGAGTTGGTTTAATTGGTGGTGATGGCCGGTGGTTGGTAGTGGTGTTGGCCGGAAGTTGGTGGTGGTACTGGTGAGGATGAAATGGTTTGTTATTTAAGTGGGATAATGAAGAATAAGGTATATATGTAATTTATAGTAAGACATAGTAAAGACAAAATAGTACTACATGGGACACATGTCACAAATCTAGTAGAGTCGCCCAATAGCCAAATTGCCCTGGGCTATTGTGGGAAGTTAATTATTTATGGGCTAGAAAAGGGAGTGTCGTTGGACAACCGGGCTACTTTGAAAATTTCCGCTTTATTTATATTGTTCACCATTGATTATAGCAACTATTGTCCTAGAAAATAACAACAAACAGTAATTATAAGAGTTGAAGACATACCTTAAGGGAATTGAGAGTAAACAAAACCAAAACAAAAACCAAAATCTTAAAGCATGTTGATAACGTGTTGTGAACATAAATTTAGAAGAAATAAAGTGTTATTAAAGTAATCAACTAATGAGTTTATATATATATATACAATCAGATAAAAGTTAAACCATTGTGTTTGTTTTTCTAAAAAATCTCTTAATAACATCTTAATCTGACTCAGTCAGATGTAATCAAATATTTAGACCAAAAAGTGTGTTTGGCTTTTTCCTGTTATTAAGAGGCAGTAAGAAACAATCAAGATTAAGAGTGTTTGATTTTTTTCTAATCGTTAAGGGGCGGTAAGAGGTAAAAACATATTGTTAAACTAGATGTTAAAGAGGTGTCTTAACACTTTTTTTTTTTTTTTTTTTTTTTTTTTTTTTTTTTTTTTTTTTTTTTTTTTTTTTTTTTTTTTTGTTTGCTTTCTTGTAGAATGTACGTTTATGGAGAATCATCACACAAAAAAGGATGTACAAGATAATAATAACTAGGGTGATAATTCGTGTTAAAATGTGAAATCACAACTCAAACATGTTTTGATTTATTTTACCAGGGTGCAGGATTACTCCCCTTTACCAAAAAAAAAATAAATAAAAAATAATAAAAAAAAATGTTTTGATGGGTTGAGAATGTCAAGCCAAACCCGACTCGTTATAAAACGTGTTAATCATGTCGATCACACATTAAAGCACAACCATAACCTGTTTATTATTGTGTCAATGTCTAATCATATTTTGTAGCAGGTGAAAAATTTTCACGCCTAATAAAAATTGTTAGATATTTTTATTGTAAACATTAATAATCTAACACATTCAGATACTTTTACAAAACAAACACTTTGAATCAATCATATTCAGATTTCTAAACCACTTATTCACATTAAGATGGAATCAGATTCAAAAAATTTAGATTTAGATGTGCGAATCAGATTCAGAGCCTCTTAACAAACAACACCTTAATGTATATCTTCTAATTTGATTCAAACTTTAACCAATAAAGGATATGAATATCCACATGTATTTATCCATAACATAAAGTACGATATATATTTGTATCATACATAATTGCATAGGGTTATTATACAAAAAAAAGTCATTAAAGTTTGCACGAAAGTTGTCCTAAGTCACTAAAGTTTCAAAGTTGTCATCCAGGTTACTAAACTTATGAAACAGTCATTTAGGTTACTGAACC
>LBNU01021017.1:4753-30423 GCA_014162995.1 Artemisia annua | reverse complement strand
AGCAAGAAGTTCCTAATTTTGATGTCAAAGCTTGGTTAAACACTATCACTGACAAGAAGAGGAAGGAAGTTGCTGCTGCTAGAAAGAAGAAGAAGATTCTCAGAGGGCCAACACCTTTACAGCAAAGAAGAAATAAGGAAAAATATCTTAACAAAGTTAAGAAATTTAAAATGGTTGTTCTAAGGGAAAAGACTGACTCTCAAATTGATGAAATGTATCACTATGCTAGAACTGAGTGTGATAGGATTATTGCTATAGGTTCTAAAGAAGATGAAGAGATTATAGCTGAAATGAAGAGAAAACTTAGAGGTGATAAGTCTACTGGTGAGCCTGAGAAGATTAAAGAGGTTGAAAGTGCTGCTAAACCTAATGATGCAGAGCAAGAGAAGAATACACCTGAAATACAACCTGTTCTCTCTGATGAAAGCAAGAAGAGAGGAACTATTCAGAAGACATTTGCAAGGAAAAAGAGAAAGGTTGATGGTGCTGGTGGTTCTGGATTGAATAAGGGAGAAAGTACTGGAGATGAGGCTGACAGGCAAAGAGTGATGACTCTCACTTTTCTTTCACCACACAAAGAACCAGATCTCTTAAATCCTACACCTCTGGATGTTAAACATCCAATTGTATCATATATAGTGGAACTTAGGGATTATGGAAGCAAGAAAAGAATTATGTGGGCTTTTGAAAGAAATAATGGTACATGGACTCACTTTCTATCATTTGAGCACATGATGTACCATATGGATAGAAGTGATGTATGTGATCTCTGGAGGCTTTATAAAGAGAAGTATGGAGCAGCAAGACCAGAAGATGGAAATGAATTGATAAACTATTACAGGTTAAAGCTTATGTTTGAACCTAATGATGGTGATTTTGAATGGAAAGCACTCAAGTCTGGAATTGTTCAAAAATGGTATTTGTATCAGTCTTGTGGTGTTCGTTCTTTAACTGTTGGAGGGACAGTCATCTTTATGCTTGCTGAGAAGAATTATCCAGTGCTTAACAATCACACAGCAATCATTTTCCAGATGTTGAAGCCTAAGATGCTTCATTTGCAGCATGAGTTTGATGAACAGGCTTATAACGTAGTCACCAAATATGAGAAGATACTTGTTGTCTAGGTTTGATACTGAGCTAAAGTCCAATGATTCACCTCTCAGGGAAGGTAACACATCCCGAAGTGATAAGGACAGATCAGTGACTAAGGAATTGATGGATGATACTGTACAAAATGACAATGTCCATGATTCACCTCTCGGACCAGGTAATACAGGTCGAAGTGATGAGACTAGACTAAAACAATTTAATGAATTGATGGAAAAATGTACCACTTTGGAAACCAGATGCACCAAATTGGAGGTTACTGTTTCTACACAAGCCAAGCTAATCACTAAGATGCAGAAACAGATGAAGCTGTTGTTCAATCTAAAGAAATCAAGATCTTCAACCTTCAATAGATTTAAGAAAGTGGGACCTTCCAAGATGACAAGATCCTCTACATTACCCACTGCTATGGAAGTGGATGCTTCCAAACAGGGGAGGAATGATTTGGAAAATTCAGGGGAGGATAAAATTTTGGAAGAACATGTTGCTGATGGTTTGGATACTGGTATGGGAACAGGTGATGATATGGAGATTGATAGTGGTGGTGATGGTGAAAATGTTGAAAACTATGTGGTTGCTGACAAAGAAGGGCATGAGGCTGTATTGGAGAAGATTGTGGAAACTTCAGAGTCTGTAGTGGATAAGCTCAAAAACTTGGAACCTGAACAACTTGTGAAGGCTACAGAGTTGATGAGTGGGGCTTTAAAGGATTTTGGTGATACTGTGATTCAATCTGCTGCTGGTAACTCTGCTGCTCCAGAATCTGCTGCTCCAGAAACTGCTGCTCCTAGTGTTGTTGATCAGAGTGTAGTAAATGAAAAAACTATTACTGGGCACTCTGCTGCTCATTAACATGTTGTTGAACACTCTGCTGCTGATAAAGACAATATTGCTGATTCTACTGCTAAACCAAAAGATGACTCTGCAGATGCACAAGGATCTGCTATTGGCTCTAGTGACAAAGCTGCTGCTGAGGCAATGATTGAATTAGCAAAGCCAACTGACCAAAATCAACAATCTCAACAACAATCACAACCACAACTACCTACAGAAATCCCTACAACACAACCAACATCATTCACTCAACCTATTCATGTTTCTAAGTTACCAACAAAGGGGGTGTCTATCAGAGAACCTTCTGCTCCTTGAAAATGTTTCTGCAGCTAAAGATGGAAGAGAAACCTGAAGTTGATTCAAGTGATGAAGAAGTGGATTATTCTCAGATTCCAACAAGAATAAGCTTGAGAAACTTGATAGAGGAGAAGCTTTAAGACTTCAACAACAAGAATACTTAGAGCTTGAGGAAGCAGAAAGACTTCAAGCTGAAAAAGTTGCAAATGATCTTAAAGCTTATGAAGCATGGGAGGATGTTTTGATTAAGACTGAGGTTGACATTGAGTTTAGTAAGCTGGTAAAGATTGAGGAACAAGAAGTTCCTACTTTTGATGTCAAAGCTTGGTTAAACACTGTTACTGATAAGAAGAGGAAGGAAGTTGTTGCTGCTAGAAAGAAGAAAAAGATTCTCAAAGGGCCAACACCTTTACAGCAAAGAAGAAATAAGGAGAAATATCTTAACAAAGTTAAGAAATTTAAAATGGCTGTTCTAAGGGAAAAGACTGACTCTCAAATTGATGAAATGTATCACCATGCCAGAACTGAGTGTGATAGGATCATTGCTATAGGTTCTAAAGAAGATGAAGAGATTATAGCTGAAATGAACAGAAAAATCAGAGGTGATAAATCTGTCGGTGAGCCTAAGAAGATTAAAGAGGTTGAGAGTGCTGCTAAGCCTAATGATGCAGAACAAGAGAATAATACATCTAACATCAAACCTGTTCTCTCTGATGAAAGCAAGAAGAGAGGAACTATTCAGAAAACATTTGCAAGGAAAAAGAGAAAGGTTGATGGTGCTGGTGGTTCTGGACTGAATAAGGGAGAAGGTACTGGAGATGAGGATGACAGGCAAAGAGTGATGACTCTTACTTTTCTTTCACCACACAAAGAACCAGATCTCTTAAATCCTACACCTCTAGATGTTAAACATCCAATTGTATCATACATAGTGGGACTTAGAGATTATGGAAGCAAGAAAAGAATTATGTGGGCTTTTGAAAGAACTAATGGTACATGGACTCACTTTTTATCATTTGAACACATGATGTACCATATGGATAGAAGTGATGTATGTGATCTTTGGAGGCTTTATAAAGAGAAGTATGGAGCAGCAAGACCAGAAGATGGAAATGAATTGATAAACTATTACATGTTAAAGCTTATGTTTGAACCTAATGATGGTGATTTTGAATGGAAAGCACTCAAGTCTGGAAATGTTCAAAAATGGTATTTGTATCAGTCTTGTGGTGTTCATTCTTTAACTGTTGGAGGGACAGTCATCTTCATGCTTGCTGAAAAGAATTATCCAGTGCTTAACAATCACACAGCAATCATTTTCCAGATGTTGAAGCCTAAGATGCTTCATTTGTAGTATGAGTTTGATGAACAGGCTTATAACTTAGTCACCAAATATGAGAAGATACTTGTTGATAGTGGTGAAGTTAAGGGTTAAGTGTTTGGAAGCATCCTCTTGGTGGTTATTCGTGCTTATAAGAAACTTGAAGATTTAGGAGGTAAATATCAAGTTTAGGGGAGGATTGTTGGGTTTTAAGTAACTCTGCTTCTAATAATATCAATCTGCTGCTGACTGACTCTGCTGTTGGAATTGTAACTCTGCTGCTCATATTGAAGAACTCTGCTGCTCAGAGTTAATTATAGTATTGAATCATGTATTTATGTTAATGATTGTATTAAATATTCTATAGGTTTAGAATATCGTTTGTGTGTGTAAGAAGTCTTTGTAAACCGTGTAGGGTTCCTTGTCTATAAAAGGAGATCCCTACGGTTAGAGAATGTACGTGTATTAGAAAAGTCGAATTCACTTCAAGGTTGTTAAACCCTAGCATTGTAAGAGTGCTCGTATAATTAATATATTGAAGTGTTTAGTGTGATATTCATTGTTCTTGTGTTCATCTTAAGTTATATAATATATTCCGCGTATTATATAAGTTTCTATTCAAGTCAGCTTCTATACTAGATCGTTTGCTCAACTGGGATCAACAGGTGGTATCAGAGCAAGGTTGCTCGTGATATCTAGGGTTTATTCAAGGTTTTTGTTGTCGAAGTATGCTGCTGTGAAAAATGGTACGATCAGTTTTTAATGAAGTTCTCAAGAATCGGTTTTTAGGGTTTCAATGTGACAAGAAAAGTCCTAGCTATTATCGTTCTTTGGGTTCCAGGCTTTCTTTATTAAAGTTCTTAATTATCGCCAAACAAAGGTAATAAAACCATTACGTCTCTTGCTAACTCAGTTCAGTAAATTTTATTCAATACTCATTGTGGGCCTATGAATGCTTTGTGATAATCTTCACGTGGGTTTACATGGTATTTAATTCTATACCGATCAACGATACCTCGTACTGATTAGATTATTGATTAATTGAAAGAATTAATTATATGGTGTCAATCACATGGTTCGGTCAAAAGATAATGGGTTAGTAGTAATTGGTTTTCGAATATCAATTCTATATTGATTTGGTTGAATAAAGTTAAACCTCGTACAAGTGAATAATTTGGTCGAGGCATATTAATGGCAGATTGTCATGTAATGTGATGATAGATGAAACCTAGTACTAATTAATGAGTCGCATGGATTGGCGTCTTGTGCATAATTGTCATCATGAGTTGGTAAATTCTTCTATTCAATCAGTGATAATGGGCCGGTGCTTAAATACAATATTATTTGTCTCAGTCATGGATAATTGGTATTTTTTTATCAATTAGACGGTGTGATGTTACTGGTTCAATATGACGAGAATATTTACAAGGTTACTAGAAACAGCAAGTAATGTTATACATCATGGATACAAGTCGAAAGTTCCTACTGTTATGAATGTGATTCTACTTCTATCATATACTGCTGCTATATTTCAGTCTACTATCAGTTAGAATTAAACTGCTGCTCAAGTAATTTTGGATCTACTGCTATGCTTATCTGATACTGCTGCTGTAAGTTTGAATCTACTGCTACCATGATTTTAATCTGCTGCTAGCTTTATGTACTTTGCTGCTGCGTTTTTTAACTACTGCTGTGATTTTACATGTTCTATTACAAGAAAGGGTTATTGTGTCGATATTGAAGGTTTCTTGACAGCTTTGTTTTGTAAAGTTTAATTGTTTGAGGGGAAGGAGCTTCAAGAATACATGGGTTTTCAGGTAATTCGACAAGGAATTTTATGAGCAGGTGGATTTGATTTTTGGATGTTGGTTTACACACACAAAAAAGTTATTGGTTCACACACACAAGGAGTTTGGTTATTTGTTCTTAAAGATTTAATGGCTCATTTTTATTGATTAATTGGTTACGAAGAAGATGGATTATCACATATTTGGTGTTGTAGTTTAGGTTTCACAAGTTTGTGTTCTTATCATACCTTTCAGCAGGAGGTAACTTGTTTGTGCGTTTAAGATGTGACGAAGAATTGACAAACACTTGAAGGAGTTACGTTATTGTGCTCAGTGATTATTGTCAAGGGATTACGGTCTCCCTATACATTGGTTGTATACGTTCCAAGTCACGTGGTTAGTACAAGATATAAGACACAAGTTTGGGTTATTCTACTTCTTCAACAAATTTGTTATATTTGGTTTTCTACACATGTGATCATTACATATAGCCTACAGATTTGAAGAATCATGAAGATGATTAACACATTGGTTTCAGGGGAAGTATCTTTTCATGTGTTTTAATCATTTGATGTTCATGTACCACTCAAGGGGAAGTGTTTGATGTTTACTACTATTGATCACTATTACTACTGCTAGTTGGAGTTTTCTACTGTTTTGAGTTCATTTTTAGTAAGCATTTTGGTGTTCTTCATGGAGGGCAATTTGAAACATTGGAAGGCTTGGATTGGAAGTATGGTATTGGTTCGTGGTGGTCAAGATCATTATTTGCATATGTTCCCTATTTGTTGATAACAAAAAGGGGAAGAGATGTTGGAGTGGCATGGCATGGCTTAAGGGGAAGACAAGATTTTTTCATTCATGGTGAGATTTAATTATCTCAACTTCGTCTAGGGAAGTTCGTACAAGAACCGTGTTTGTTTTGTCATCATCAAATAGGGGAAGATTGTTGGGTTTATTGATTTGATGACACAAAACAAGAAAGAATGAAACATGAAGGACCTAAAGACAATGGAAGAATTCTTCATATAATGAAGAATAAAACATGAAGGACTTGCTTGTTAAAGAAGATTTATTTATTAGTCCCTCGTAGTAATTTGTAAACCCTAAAGCTCTATTATATAAAGAGAACAAGGGTTAGGGTTTTATTATTATGTCTTCCACAATGTAAATATCAGAAAGGTGTGTGTGTGTGTTCTAGGGCGTGGTTCATTGTAAACGCCTAGAACTAGTTTGTATTCGTTACCTCTAAGATCTGAGGTGTCTTAGATCCTTGTTACAGTTAGGTAACACGTTATTATTCTGATCAAATAATAATTGGAGATGATGTAGAAAAACCTTGTTGCAATAACTATTGATTTGTTCTTATTCCGCTGCATGTTATTATCATTGTTATTGTGTTCCTAGATTATATGAGGTCTAAACAACCTCGAGCTACAACGATCCAACAGGCTCAGTTAACCCCTCTGCAACCAAATACCACATCTGATCACCCCATTCTCTACATTAACCATCCTGTGGACTTTTACCAACCATGAACAACTCAAATGAAAAATCTACTTCAATCTATCTGAAAACTAATGAAAACTAGTTTATGCTTTTTAAACTGAAATGAGCTTATTTATAAGCTAGTTAAATTCCTGAAAACATTTTTTATACTTTTTATATTTTCTATTTTTTATAGATTTTTATGCTTTTTGAAAACAATTAAAGGTAAAATTCTTACAGAGAAGATTTTATAAGCTTTTGAAAAGCTTGTTTTAACAGAAACAAAGAGCTTAAGCAATGAAATTTGTCAAAAACTATCTAAAGAGAACAAGTAGTTTATAAAACTGAAATTGAAATTTTATTAAAACTCTAAATCATTACAATAGCAGTGAACAATTACAAGTCTGGAAAAAAATGGGCATGGTAACGTTATTCTAAAACTATCCACTTAAACAAGCTAACTATGCCTCTATTTATAGTTGGATTAGGAAGGATCTAGAGAGTTGGGGGTCACGGATTGCCAAGCTGGCAATCCGTGTGCTTGTGCTTCTTTAGTGATCCTCTGAGCGTTTCGATCATGTATCAATCATATCCCATTCATAATAGCCGTAAGATCAATCCTTGTGACGTATAGAAGCCAATGGGATGCTGCCATGTGTACAAATGTGTGTTTCTTTTGGCTCTGACATTCCCTAACAACACCCTTACCTTTTAGAAGCTGAGCAACTGTATGGAATTGCCCTTAATTACCGTAATTTTATGGGATGGGTAATTAGGGTTCATGAGAGGAATAGTAAAACTATATTGATTTGGGGGGCGGGAAGGGTGAAGGTGATTTTTTTATTATGTTTGACCCGTGTGAGTGGGTTTTGACCGAGAAGGTGATGGTGGGCCAGGTTTTGGATTGGGATTATTGGGCTTGTGATATTTTTCTTGGGTTTATGGATTAAAGGAAATGATGGGTTTAAGATTTTATTTATGCATTGGACCAGCTCATTAATACTTAGGATACTTAGGATTATACAAGGACCAAAAGTGCAATTTTCTGAAAATGCAAGGGTGCCAATCTTCAAAAGTATAATCAAGGGCTAAAAATGCCAATCTTGAATAGATGAAGGGCTTTAGTTGACTTTCTTCAAAATAATTCTTCAAAGGACTAAATTTGCCAACTCTGAAAAGTATAGGTACCATTCTTGCAATTTCTTCAAATTTCACTTCAAGGATCAATCTTGTACTTTCTGAAACTCTAAGGACTCCCTTTGGACTTTTTGAGCTCAACTTTGTCTTTTGGATGCCAAGCTTTGACTATTTGACTCTCATTCCACTCTCGTGCTCATTTTTGCCGGTTTTTTGTTTGAATTTTGTCCTTTTCTAAAATATCCATACCTGCACGATCACAAACACAAAAACACATATTTCTTTGGCATTTGTTAGCATTATTAGTCTATTTGGGTCGGTTTTTGGCCATGAAAAGGTATGTGAATTAACACATACCACTTAACATAAGTTATATCCGTAATGTTTACCTATCAGGGTATAAGTCTCAAATTTTCTATTTTTAGTTTCTATTTCCTCAATGATTACTTAGAGATAGCTTATCTTATAGATTCAAAGTATTCTATATCTAATCTTACGTTTTTCCAAGGGTATCCTAAAATCATTTCTAACCTCAAATACGGGAATCCTAGAGAGTGTAATTCGGGTTTTACTAAGAGGGGAAACTATTTCGGGAATCTTAGTAATCTAAGGAAGTAAAGAGAGAAGGATAGGAATATGCTTGTATATGACTGTCATATACTTGCATACGGGAATAGTTAGGTGAAGATTCTCTAACTAGGGGAAACTAAGAGATTTTAGAAAGACGGGAATTAGAGACAGAGGAAGGATAGTTTAATGAATTCAGATCGTCATAATTTAGAATGAAAATTCTCATCATTAGTATCATATGAAATGATAGGGGAAGTGATTTAAGGGTTTTAGGGTTTAAAATACGAAGAGAGTTGTAATGCATGACATACAATGTCATGAAACAACAAGGAATAAAATCACAACCGCATAAGATCATAAATAGCTTATTATAACTAAAAGTTTAACAAGTATCATTATTTATGTCGTATGTCGTTGGGAAAGAATAAGGGTTTTAGGCAGATTGTCGGGTATGAAATGGAGGAAGTTTTTATAGGAAAAGGTAGTTATAGAGAGTGGATTTATTTCTCGGAGCCCACTTTATCAGCACTTACTTGCTACCTAAAGGGTAATATCCTAGGTTTAACCTCAAAATGCTTAAAGTTTAAAAATAATATTCCTATGGAATATTTCTTTATCTGTCAAAGTTTACCTAACCTAATTTCTTAGGGGCTTCTAATAAAACCTTGAATAGTTCATAACAAGTATCCAACTTGTTATGTTTCTTAAAGATGGTAAGTTTTTCTAGGTTTCGTGTATCCTAAAGTATCTTAATAGGGATGATCGGGAAATAGGGTTTCTATCCTCAAAAGTACCTAAGGGTTTATGACTAAGGCAAAGTAACACAACTTATCTTATATTATAGGCATCCTATCTTACATATTTCATACCTAACTAGTACCATTATTTAGAGTTGTCCTCAATGTTCAAATAATCAGATGTAAAAGTAAATAAGGTAAAAGAATGAGATCAAATACTCCCCTGATTCGCTCGGTGGATAATGTGGTAACATGGTTAGATCTTCTTCCAAGATAATGTAAAAGCTCCAAGATTCAAGCATTGCCAAAAGCTTGATTCCATGTACATCTCCTTGTCCAAAATAACCTGTTAAACCTGAGAAAACAAACAAGAAAAACCAAAGCATCAAACCGAACAAAGACAACTCATAACTAGATGTAATTCCAGACTTAGAAATAAAACAATTAAAGATATAATGCTTGCAAAATGAATGTTTACAGATTACTGGAAGTTTTAATTCCTAGAAATTCTGTAAAACATTGATTGTGACTCGATACAAGCATTTGACTCGAACAAACACTAATATGTATGCTAATTTAATATTTTTATGATTCATGTTCAATCTTGTTCTTTAAAACAGATTTAGATTTTCCTTACACTTATCTTTTGCAAAATACCTTTATATATAGTTAAGACGAAGTTAAAAACAAAATAAAGCATTTTAACAATTTAATTTGAAAAATGAAGCAATAACAATGTTGGATCGATATACTCTGACCAAACTAACTATGTAGCTTGTAAGGGTTTAGTAATCTTGGATAAATCCTAAACTACTAAAAATGAAACACTGAATAACTCTGTTAAATATGCGGAATCTACTTTAACAAAGCTAAGAAGAATTATCAAAGAACTTTGATTATATTAAAACTTTGAACCTGCTTACGTACACAGATTCACTAACAACCCTAAATATCTCTAATATCGTATTCTAAAGTATTCGTATCTCTAATGCCAACCTAGGGATCCTTTTATAGACATAAGGAAAACCCTAGTCGGTTTACAATACTTGAACGACAAGTAAACTAACTCTAATCTAAAGAACATTCTAGAATTACATAATGATCCTTAAATGTTTTACATTGTAGTCCTTTATCATAGCAGTACTTTAATAAGCACAGCACTTTGACTTTTATTAGAAGCAGTACTTTGATCTTCCAGCAGTACTTTCTTTTTATAACCCAACAATCCTCCCCTAACTTGAATTCTACTTACTTGATTTCAAGTTTCTTTGTCTTCCCCTTAAGCCATGTCATCTTTAACTTCAAGGAATGATTGTATCTTTCTTTACTGTAATTATATAGTCACCATCAAAGTACTCTTCATCAGCAACTATCAGCAACAATCTTTACAGCTACTCAGCAACATATTGACATAAGGTACATCAAATCTTTTAAGTTTCATACTATTCTCATCACTTCCAGGTGTGTTAACTCCTGTGAGAGGTGAATCATTGAAAAATAATGGATTTTGATGTCTCTTTACCAAAGCCATTAACTCTGGAGTAGCCAATGTTTAGGTTAGTAAACCATGGTACATTGATAACCATATGAGTTTTAGCAAATCATCAGCTATCAACGGATTTGAGTAGTCTTTACCAAGAGCCATTTGCTTTTGGACTAGTTAGTTCTTTTAGTACAATCATTACCATGGTGAACTAATTACCATATAAATGGATTTTCCACAGCCTTTACCACAAGCCATTATCTTGTGGGCTAGCCAACTCTTCACTATCACAGATAGGGTGAGTTGAAAACCATACAATTGTTAGTAAATTGTCAACTAAAAACGGATTTGATAATCACATCAGAGTCGTACCCTCATGATGAGTCAAACTCTTTCTTGTCTATTAAACATGGTGAGTTGAATACCATTTGTTGTGTAGTACAAGTACTATCACCATGTGTAACCCAAAAACATTTTGTTGCTGTTTTATTCTGTGCTTCAAAAAGTATTTTGCACATTTCAAAAAGAACTTTACTGGTTTAAAACTTCAAGCAGTACTTTGATAAAGTACTGTTTGTATAACAGTACTTTGAATAAAGTACTTTGTTATTCAAAATAAAAACATACCAGTATTTATACATCATCCTCTGCTGAAATTGTCCACTTGATGAACAATTCAATTACCATTAGAGCTGTATCATTCTCTTGTTCTACCTCCATACCATGTTCTAGCATTCTGATCATAAGATCTCTTGTAAGAGGATATCTCCTTTCTGCTAACATGTGAATCATGGTTCCATCTTCTAGCTCTAATACATGTACTCCTGCTGAATCAAAGTATCTCCAACTTTGAATTTCCCAATCTTCTTGATTCTTCCAAATGTCATCTGTACTTGTTGCTTCAGTATCCCAAAGAGTTGTAAGATCACCCAGCAATACTAACCCTATTCCTTTGAGTGGAATATGCTCAAAATAAGCTTGTATCTGCTGATATAGATGGAGTAAATCTTCTCTGTCTATAAGATACAATATGTCCCACAGCAAATTAAATGCTCTAAAGCTTTCATCTTCTCTGTGGAAAACAAAATAATCTCCATCTTCTTTTGATTCTACAACCTCCAATGCAGATATCTTAGATTTTGTCTCAGCAGCTTCTTTTGCCTTGGGATAATCAAAATCAACAACCCTTAGATAATTCCTCAGCTCATCCACTGTATCAGTTCTTAATTCAATTGTGGTCTTGAGCTTTTTGATGACAGTTCTTGAGTTGTTGTTCCTTTTCTCTTTGAGCTTCTTGTTTTAACTTTATCCACCATCTATTTTCCTTCCTCAGTATCAAAACCAATAATACCATCAACTTGCCTTTGATAGGCTTCTCTGACAGCATCATATAAATCTTTCATCTCTTGATACTTTAACCTCTGCAGACCTTTGTATCCTCGACCTTTCAAATAACTCATGTAAAAATTTCTTTCTTGAGCTTTTGTCATTGGTATTCTTGGTTGAACAATTAGCTTGATTGAAATGTCAACTTCAGCATCTAATTCAGCTTGTAGCTTTCTGGCAGCTTCTTCACCTTGAGCTTCTTGAAAAGCTCATATCTGTGCTAAAGTAAACTCCTTCTTCTTCTTCTTTTTATCTGACTCTACTAGGATTCCTTTCCCTTTATCCTTAGGATCTAGCTCTTGATTAGGTTGAGAAGAAGGTTGTTCTTGAGTATGTTCAACTTCTTGAATAACAATACCTCTTGGTCTGGATATACTCATCATAATCTCAGCAATAGTCTCATCATCACTATTGGTAGATTTTCTAACCTCTTCTTCCTGAACTGGATTGGATGGTCCCACATCTTCTTCAAAATCCAAGGTCCTTGGTGTGATTAAAAACTGTCTCTCAGTACCTTGATGAGCAATATCTTGATGAGCAGTACCTTGAGCATTTTCAACACCAGTATCTTCCACATCCAATTCTTCTTTATCACCACTTCTGACTTGAATATCAGCATCTTGAAGATCAATTTTCTCAGTCTCATCAATCTTTCTCTCAGCAGTATCTTGATGAGGAATGTTTTCTTCAAGTGGTGTTATTTGAATATCATCATTAAGATCAGCATCTTCATTCTTATCCAAACCAGCATCTTCATTCACATTCTCATTTTGCAAATTCCTCCCCAATGAGAATGAAGAATGTTTCTTGAGCTTTCTTTTCCTTGACTTAGGTTTGGGACCACTTCTCTTTTGGGACTTGACCCATATCCTGTGATGTTTAACAAGTGGCCAAACAAACCTCTTCAATATTCTGAACTTGTTGCTCAACTTCAAAAGTAGTGCAGCTTGATCTTCATAAGCTTTCTTCAGTCTCCTTAGTTCCCTTGTCAAAGCATAAGTATCCAGAACTCCTTCTTGAACAGGTGCCTCCTCATCAGCCATCACCCCCTCATCTCCTCCAGATGTTTGAGAACCATCTGTGGAAGTATAATCATTGGGAGTGGGTGGTTGATTCTCAGCATTATATGAAACAGGACTAGCAGTACCTTGCAGAGAAGCAGTCCTTTCTTTAGAAACAGTATGTTGAGAAGCATCTCCTCCCTCTGAGTGTGACTGCTCAGTATGTTGTGAAACATCTTGAGCTTGAGATGGAGTGGGAGCAGAGTCTGAATGCTCAAAAGCAGGGTCTGATTCCTCTTGAGCAGCATCTTTAACAGCTTGTGCCATTTCCAAAATATGTGCAGTGAGAGGTGTATTCCTTCCAGAGAACTTAGCACTCTTGATAGCCATAAAAGTGAACACCTTGTTAGGAAGAGTAATGGCTGGCAAGAAGCTTTGAGGTTGAGGAACACCCTCAAGCTGTTTGTTCAAAAAGATTTGAATG
Source organism: Artemisia annua (assembly GCA_014162995.1). Taxonomy (NCBI): domain Eukaryota; kingdom Viridiplantae; phylum Streptophyta; class Magnoliopsida; order Asterales; family Asteraceae; genus Artemisia; species Artemisia annua. Next base: position 16,791 of record LBNU01021017.1, on the reverse strand, counting down.
AACCTGGGATACATCAAAAATGGTGAACCATTCTTGGTGTGTTTGTGCATACCATCAAAAATCATGAATGAAAAGTTGAAAGGCTGATTGGTAGCTAATCCCACTAAGGCTGATGCTATGGTTTGACTAAATTCATTCCAGGCAGTATTTTTATTACTGAGGCAATGAAGGAGAACATGAATCAGGTACTTCCAGTGTGGACTAAACAAGGATTTCTCAAATGTAAGCTTAGTAAGTGAACCCTCATACCCAATACCCCTAAGGGTGTCCCAAAGTACTTGTTTGTCAAACCTCACACTACCTTCTTCATCATGAAACATAAGGTCTGTGCGAATACTAGCCTCTGTAATCCTAATATTACGCCCAGCAACTTTAGCCGTAATGAAAGAAATATTTGGTTCTTCCCAACCCGATGCAGCAGTTGCCCAAAATTCTTGAATCCATGGCCCAATGATATCCGGATTGACGAATAAAGAGTAATTGATTGAAGACCCAGTTAGGAAATCAATCACAGCATGAAAATCAATGTTCAATTCGGTCTTATCCAAATAAGCAATCATATTATGTTTACTGCAAGTGGAACGAGCCATTTGTGAATGTGTATGGATGAATGAAGTAGTATGTAGAGAGTTAATTGAGAATGGAAGTGATGGCGTAAGGATGAATGAGAAGTGGAAAAGTGAGAGTAAAAAGGCGGTAGGGTTAGTTAAATATGGATTAGATATAAGAAATCAAAACCCATTAAATGCGTATGCCGTTATTTTGGCATATATCCCTTCCATAACAAACTTTCTACCATTACCCCGTATTATTTACCGTTAGAACAGTACTTTTCCACGTCAGCAGTACCCCTCAGAGCAGTACTTTCCATATATCAGAGAGCAGTACTTTCAGCAGTACTTTGGCAAAGCACTGGTCTATTAAAATATCTTTTAATATTGACTCTTTGACCAAAATATCTTCTGAAAGTCAACCCGATACATTTAATACTTTCCATATTTACTCCCCAAAACTACCAAGGCAAGTGTAATTGAATGATCATCATTAATAACCCATAAGAGTTACTTGCCTATAAAAAGAACTTTCAAGAACACTGTTCTTCATCAAAAACTTATCTTTATCACAAAAACCCTAACTTCATCATGAGCAACTTCCCTTTGATATACATCTCATCCGATGACTCCAGTGATTCAGAGATCAATTACTTCTCTGATTCTGATTCTGATTCGAATCCAGGATGGAGTGGTTTCTTTCCTCCGATTGCATCAAGCTCAACCAACCTAAAACCTAACAAAAAGGTTTCAACTTCTGCTCCAGCTACATCACTATCCAATGAATTGCCACAAGCCTTGACACAGGCTCTAGAGGCTGCTCTAAAGAACATGAAAGGGCCTGTTGAAAAGAAGCCTGCAAGACCAGATAGGCCTCCAAAGCAAGTGCTTTTCCTGGCTTGCCCAAGAAAGCAATCATCTTTTGATGACAAGAGAAAGAATGCTCAGAAGGGAAAGCACACTTATCAGGGAAAAGGAAAAAGGCCTATGGAGTAGGTTGTGTAGGTTGGATAGGGTTGATGTAGGTTGTTTTTGATGATGTAACTCTGTCTGAATAGTGTCTGTAACTTTTGAATGATGAATGTAATCACTTTGAATAATAATGAATAAAATTCTTTTCTATTGAATGACATATGTAGCCTCCCCTCAAATAATGACTAACTACTAATGCATCCCCTCAAAAGTAGCTTAATTATTTATCATACCAATACTTACCACCAAATGCTTGAATCTTGAAACATCAAAGCCTTTTGTGAGTAAATCTGCTACATTATCATCTGTGTGCACCTTAACAACATTAATGAGTCTATGCTCATAACAATCTCGAATAAAGTGATGCCTAATCTGAATGTGCTTTGTCTTGGAATGGTAAACTGGATTCCTCACAATACAAATAGTACTCTCATTATCAATATTGATAGGAGTATTCTTGAAATTGAATCCATAGTCCAAGAGTTGATTCTGCATCCACAATACTTGTCCAAAACAACTTGCAGCTGCAACATATTCTGCTTCAGTAGATGACGTAGCTGCAATTGTTTGTTTCTTACACTGCCATGAAACTAATCTTCTTCCAAGATATTGGCATCCTCTAGTGGTTGATCTTCTATCATAGTTATCCCCTGCATAATCACTATCTGAAAAAGCTTCCAAGTGAAAAGGTGATTCCTTAGGATACCACAATCCTAACTTAGGTTGATGCTTGAGATAACCAAAAATCCTCTGTACTGCATTCATATGAGAGACCTTGGGTGAGACTTGATATCTTGCACAGAGACATACAGCAAACATAATATCAGGCCTTGATGCAGTTAAGTACATAAGACAACCAATCATAGATCTGTAAAGCTTGACATCCACTGGTTTTCCATCTTCATCCTTTCCTAATGAGTTTGAAGCTTTAATGGGTGTTGTGACTGGCTTGATAGTACTGAGATTAAACTTCTTAAGAATGTCAGTGACATACTTATCTTGACTTATGAAAATTCCAGTACTTGATTGTTTAACTTGAAGCCCCAAAAAGAAAGTTAATTCACCCATTGAACTCATTTGAAATTCTTTTTGCATGAGCTGTTCAAATTCTTTCACCATAGACTGTTTTGTGGCTCCAAAGATAATATCATCCACATAAACTTGAACAAGCATGATATCCTTTTTATCTCTTTTAATGAACAAAGTCTTGTCAATTGCACCTCTCCTGTAACCATGTTGCAATAGAAAAGTGGAGAGTCTTTCATACCAAGCTTTAGGAGCTTGATGAAGACCATACAATGCCTTGACAACTTTGTAGACTTTGTTTGGATGTTCAGGATCCTCAAAACCAGGAGATTGTTTAACATAGACTTCCTCTGTAATTTTGCCATAAAGGAAGGCACTCTTGACACCCATTTGATAAACTGGAAATCCAATATATGATGCAAAAGCAAGAAATAACCTTATAGCTTCACTTCTTGCTATAGGAGCAAACACTTCATCATAGTCTACTCCTTCTTCTTGTCTGTATCCTTGTGCAACCAATCTTGCTTTGTTCTTGATAACAATTCCTCTTTCATCCCTTTTAACTCTGAAAACCCATCTTGTACCAATTACCTTCTTGCCATTAGGTAAATCACATAGTACCCAAACTTCTTGAAGCTTAAATTGTAGAAGTTCTTCTTGCATAGCTTCAACCCCACTCTCTTTAGTTAAAGCTTGAGCTATATTCTTGGGTTCTTCTTGAGATATAAAGCAGGCAAACAGGCATGTTTGTTGATCCTTATGATTCATCCTGTTTTGTTTATAAACAAAGCTAAGTAAAGCATTATGTTGCTGTGAAAAACCTTTAGCTTTTGTTCTTGTGAGCACTCCTGAAGTTGAAGGTCCAATGATTTGATCAGCTGGATGATTTTTATGAACTCTTGATGTAGGAGTTGATGGAACTTGAAAATCATTATCCAAATTTGTGAAGTCAGGATCTTCATGGGAATTTGAGAAAATACCTTCATCTTCTAACTCATCATCAGTGTCTACTAATTCAGGCATGTTAGGATCATTTAAATCCGTAGTAGAACTCACAATTGGTTCAGCAGTACTTTGATCCAAAGTACTGTGATCCAAAATACTGTCATCCAAAGTACTGTGAGTATTTTCTTTGAACTTACCCTGTTTCTTTGCAGCTTCATAGGCTCTCCTTTGATCATCTTCATAGGATTTAGCTAGTGTTTCTTGAAAGAGCATCCTATTGAGTTCATCTTGAATTGCTTGATCTTCATTATAGAGTTTAGAAGTTGGTTCAACAGTACTTTGCTTCTTCTCACTGGTTATGGGTTCTTCATCAGTAACATCTTCTGATCTAACATTGACTCCATGAACAATATATTGTGAATCTTCTTCCTTGTGAACAACTTGATTTTCTTCTCTGACAGGCACATAATTCATAGAAGGAGTCAAACTATCAAGATCAAAATACCAATCAGGACCTTTTCCTCTTTGATTTGGTTGATCTTCCAGAAAATCAACATGAAGACATTCTTGAACCTTTTTGGTAACCCTGTTGTATACTCTAAAACCTTTGTTGTTGGTACAGTAACCCAATAAGTATCCTTCTTCTGACTTACCATCAAATTTTCCCAGAGAATCAATACTATTGAGAATAGTCAGAGAGCATCCAAAAGGTTTTAGAAAACGAATATTAGGTTTCTTACCCATAAGCAACTCATAAGGTGTCTTCATCTGAGGTTTAGTCACTGATACTCTATTCAACACATAGCAAGCAGCACTTGCAGCTTCAGCCCAAAACTGAATAGGTAATAAAGAATCTGCAAGCATTGTTCTTGCTGCTTCTATAAGTTTTCTATTCTTCCTTTCTGCAACACCATTCTACTGTGGAGTTCTAGAAATACTAAACTCCCTCTTAATCCCTTTCTTAGCACAAAATTCATCCATTAACTTGTTTTTGAATTCAATCCCATTATCACATCTAATACCTCTAACTTTGAGTCTCAATTGATTTTCAAGGGCTATAATAAGATCATGAATAGCATCAAAAGTATCATCTTTAAATCCCAATAAAAAGATCCCAGCTAAATCTACTGCAATCATCTGTTACAACTAAGCAGTATTTCTTCTTGTTTAAGCTTGAAACAGAAACAGGTCCAAATAGATCCATGTGCAAAAACTCCAAAGGCTCCCTAACAGTTCTTTCCTCAAGCTTTTTGCATGAAGCTTTATGTTGTTTACCCTTCTTGCAAGCCAAACATGAATGATCAATCTTGAAAGTTTTAGAAGGTAAACCTCTAACTAAATTGCCTTTAACCAGCTTGTTGATATTCTTGAAATTCACATGACCTAATCTTCTATGCCATAGATGTGCTTCTTCAAGTGTTGCCTTTGCTACTAAACATGTTGCTCTTTCAGTAGAGTTGATATTCTTCAAATCAATACTATACACATCATTGGTTCTTGGTGCTCTCAGTGTTACCAAGTGATCATCTACAAACTTAAACTTAGGAGAGAGAATAAGACATTCTGTGTCAGTGAATAACACAGGGTGCTTCTTGTCACAGATCTGAGATACTGCCAAAAGATTGAACTTAAGCTCCTTCACATAACGAACATTCTCAAAATCAATACATCCTGTCTTGATGGTTCCTTTGCCAGTAATTCTTCCTCCTTCAGGATCATCTCCAAAAGAAACTTTTCCTCCATAATATGTCTTAAAATCTGACAGTAGCTCCTTGTCTCCTATCATGCTTCCAGAGCAACCACTATCAACAATTAAATGATCTTTAAGCTCCTCTTCTGGGTTACCCTGCACAATGATAAGAAAGTTAGTTTCTTTTAGGAACCCAAGCCATTACTGACTTGTGTTCCCCTTGTGGAGAGACATACTTAAATTCTTTGAGTATGTAATCTCCACTATTTTTGAAAACATGATCAATTACTTTCTTATGTTCCAAAACTTGTTCTGTGTTTTCAACATAACTTTCTTTTACAACAAAATTTTCCTTTTCACCCACACATTTTGAAAGTACTGTTTTTCCCCTAGCAGCACTTTCTTTCTTGACCCACATGGTTTTAACACTTTGTTTTGAGCTCTTTGGTTTAGGTACTCTATTTGAGGTGTAAGGCCTTCTAGATTGAGTGTAACTGGATCTCCTTGGTCTTACATTAGCAGTACCTTGATTGGGTGAAAACTTCCTAACAGTACTTTGTGAAGGTACTGTTTTTGTCTTGCCAGTACTTTGAAAAGTGTTGCCTTGAGGTACTGGTAGTTTGGAAAAAGGTCTTTTCTGGTGAGGGTACCTATAGTCTTTTGTGAAATTACAATGGTTGACCCTACTTGAATAGTTCCAAACTGGTCTAGTCTCTTTTGGTCTATGGTTAGCAGATTTGGTCTTTGGATATTGACTTAAATATTTTGAATGAAAGTTACAATCTTTAATCAAGTGAGTAGGACTATAACAAACAAAACATAATTTTTGATTCATCATCCCAAATCCTCTACTTTGATTTCTATGGCCAAAACTATTATGACTTCTAGATGAATGATTAAAAGGTTTTCTAAAGTTAGCAGTATTTTGAAAAGAGTTTCTTGAAGGTACTGCTTGTTTTGAGAAGACTTTATGAAACCTTTTATCATTGTTTTCACATCCTGAATTCCTAACATTCCTTTTATTGTTATCATCCTTAGGATTCTCATGGCGAGATTTAATTATCTCAACTTTTTCTTCAGATGGACTTGAATTAGATTGACTTTTAAGCTTTTTCCTAAACTCTAGATTATCTACTCCAAAACAAGAGACATCTGTCCTAGGTGGCTGAAAACTTCCAGTGGCATGAGGAACTGCATGATACCCCTCATCTTTCTTATACTCAGGAGGTGTTGGACTAGAGGGTTCCTTATTACCAGATGTGTTTTCTTCTGAGCAAGTTTCAAATTCACTAGTTGAGATTTCTTCTGAAATATCTTGTTCCTTATCACTAGCTGAGTTTTGTTCTGAACTACTGTATTCCATACCAAAACCTAGTCCAGTTTTAATATGTGATCTTCTTTGTTTTTCAACAAAATTAACATGTGACAGACCAGATTCTTTCCAGCTAGCAAACTTTTCTAACAACTCATCTCTTTCTTTAGTCACTTTTTCTAGCTCAGACACCTTACATCCTACTTCCATTCGCTCAATTTTAATTGATAGTCTTGTTGCTAGTATTTTTCTGCCCAAGCCAGTTCATTATTTTCATGAGTGATTATTTTGGCTTCCATTGACTCTAAAGTCAATTGATAGCCAGCTACCCCACCCCTAGCCCACCTAAAATTATCTCTTTCAGTCACATAATCATTAAGCACCTTTTGATAAAGAGTATTACACTTAGAACATACCTCAGGAGTAGTGGGTGAACTTGGTGAAGTGGCTACCATAGTAAGCAGAACAGGTTCATCTTCACTTTCCATGCTCCAATCAAAGCTTCCAAAACCATCTCTGATTTCCAAAGCAGCAAATTCTGGTTCTTCATCAAAGGCTGTGCTCCAGTCTTCCAATGCAACAGTACAGTAGGTTACTGGTTCATCATCAAATTCAACACTCCAGTCAACCTCTGATAGATTTTCTTGAGCTACCAATGCTTTTGGTTTAGTTTCAGTAATAGGAACCTCCTTGATTTCAACCTTGGGTTTCTCAATCATCCTATTTGCTTGATATTTAGCAAACTTGCATTCCCTTGCAAAGTGTCCAGGCCTTTGACAATTAAAGCATTCAATCTTAGACTTATCAAATGCTATACCCTGTTTGGCTTTAAAGTCAATACCTCTTCCTGTTTTCTTCATGAACTTCTTGACAGTTATCATGGCAACTTGCCATCTTATGTCAATCTCTTCTAGATCATCTTCTTCAATTTGCAACAAATCTTCTTCATAAGTAACAGGTAAAGTGACTTGTTGAGCATAGAAGAAACATACAACATCATCAGAATTCATGATGTTTGATGGTGAGGAAGTGGTAGTGGTCATGGTTGTACAAACATGCTGTTTTTCACCAACAGTACTTTGAACAGGATAAGCAGTACTTTTAGTGGAAGTACTGCTTCTGATTTTAGAAGACATAAAAGCAATGTTGTGTGATTTTGAACTTATTTGACCATTCATCTCATGCTCATACACCTTTAAGTTGTTGTAGAGATCATCAAAGTCCATACAATCCAAACCAGGTTGTCCTCTGATCATAGTAGCAACCACATGCCATACAGATGGAAAACTCCTTAAGAACTTCAAGTTTGCATCTTCAACAGTTACCTCTGATCCATATAACTCTAGTATACTAAGAAGATTTTGAAATCTATCATAGGCAGCATCAAGACCTTCTCTTTCACCAACAGTGAATGTTTCAAACTGTTGCTTCAATAAATTTCTATGCATCTTCTTAGAAGCATCATTACCTCCAAACTTTGTTTTGATAGCAGCCCATAATTGTTTTGCATCCTTAGCATCATGAAACTTGAGTAGGTGACCATCAGGAATAGCAGACAGCAGTATGTTGAGAGCTTTATCTTGATTTCTTTTTGTAGCTGCTGGCACTTGTGGTTGAGGTGGTTTAGGTTGTCCTGGAACTGTTTCAGGTTCTTCAATGACCATATTACCATTAACAATTACATCCCATAGAGCATGGTCTGTAATAGCAATGTACTACCTCATCTTCATGCTCCAGAGATCATATTCTCCCTTCTTGATGATAGGAATTCTGAGTGAGGTGATGGATGGGATTGGTGCAGCTGCGGTCGTCATCTTTAGGGTTTGTTAAATCGGTTTTCAAGGATTTCTTCTTAATCAGAGTTTCCACACAAGCTCTGATACCACTTGTTGGATCGATATACTCTGACCAAACTAACTATGTAGCTTGTAAGGGTTTAGTAATCTTGGATAAATCCTAAACTACTAACAATGAAACACTGAATAACTCTGTTAAGTATGTGGAATCTACTTTAACAAAGCTAAGATGAATTATCAAAGAACTTTGATTATATTAAAACTTTGAACCTGCTTACGTACACAGATTCACTAACAACCCTAAATATCTCTAATATCGTATTCTAAAGTATTCGTATCTCTAATGCCAACCTAGGGATCCTTTTATAGACATAAGGAAAACCCTAGTCGGTTTACAATACTTGAACGACAAGTAAACTAACTCTAATCTAAAGAACATTCTAGAATTACATAATGATCCTTAAACGTTTTACATTTTAGTCCTTTATCATAGCAGTACTTTAATAAGCAGCACGTTGACTTTCTTCAGCAGCACTTTGACTTTTATGAGAAGCAGTACTTTGATTTTCCAGCAGTACTTTGTCTTTATAACCCAACAAACAATAAAAATAAAACACACATACGGAAATAAAAACAAACAAACAAACAAACAAACAGAACAAATAAAACACACAAAGCTTGGGTTGCCTCCCAATAAGCGCTTGTTTTTGTTCGAGTCACGAGCCTGACTCTACCCTTATTTAACAGAAATAGGGGAGGTTTTCCCTACACTTAGAATTAAGTGCAGGTGGAAGTAGCGATACACACCCTTAGGGTGGAAATATGCCACGTGAGGTGAAGGGGGTGAGTGAATGGCTTCCTTCATCCTAAAACTACCCGGATAATATTGGTTGATGGGTGGGTCGGTTCCTCTTTTGTCTCCTAGATGTAAATCTAAGGATGAAAAGTTGTGTAAAGGTTGAGGTTCCAGTTTATCAACACTAGAAATTCCCTAGAACTAAGAGTAAGGTTATCATTACAAGTGTTCAAACCTATATTCTCTAGTTGAGTTTGTTTCAAAGGTTCTACCTCCATCGGGATTCCTAAATTCTCTTCTACTTCTTCTGGGTAAGTCACGGGCGGTGTGGGTGCCTCAAATGATGGTTGAGTATTTTGTGGGCTTATGTATCTCACGTGCTTCTCTAGGCATCTCAACTTCTATGTCCGAATCATAAGGATCTTCCTCAATAATCTTATGTTCAATTTGCCTAAAGGATTCATCATGTGTTCCTTGAGATTCAAAGTCATCGATCATAGAACCTAGGTCTTTTTGATCAATGTGATCATGCTCAGCTAAATCCTCCTCAATTGTTTTCTGAGGTAGTGTTAAAAGCAAACCTAGTGCTTCATCCAACTTATGGTTCATTGCTACTGCTCTATCCACAATTCCTTGGTAAACTAGGTCGCTTTTCCTATTAGCTTCACTAAAACGAGATCCTAAACATGGAGGTTGTTCATAAGAATCTATACTAGGTGAAAGCTCATATGATTCATAGGTGTCTCTAAATGAGGTATTTTGAACTCCTTGGTGTTCTAGCCACTCAACCTTATATTGCAATCTTAGAAGTCTAAGTGAAAAGTCCATTTGAAGCAAATTACAAACAAAATCACAAAGAAAAGATAGACTACGAGAAAGCTACAAAATAAAAAGAAAAAATCTCACTTGACAGGAATCTTGTGAGTAGACCTAATAAAAATAAAATTTCAACCTAAGCAATAACTACTCCCCGGCAGCGGCGCCAAAAACTTTGATGCGTGGTTTTGCGACCTTACAACAGGTTTTACCTCTCGAGGGATCTCAAGAGGCTTACAACCCCACCAGGTAGTGTACCTGACCGATGTAGTATAGTGAAGTGGTAAGTACGGGGGATTGATCATTCAACTCAAAGAATAGTGTTCGTTAGGATTGAAATTTATCTATTAGGTCTAGAGATGAGGGATGATTCTTTTTGTATTTTATATTTTTTAGGAAAGCAAGTAAAATCTCGGTTTGCAAGAAGGAGCAGAATTAGTTGCTGATCAACTAACCCAAAAGCTACTACTTAAACTAATGTGCAGGAAAGTAAACTAGGGTTCTACAAGGGAAGTGAAGCATGTCTACCTATGATATGTTACTCCTTGCTAGCTATCCAATTCTACCTATTGAATTGTTACACCTTGTTTTAATTGACGGGTTGTATTCCTTAATACCAATCGTGGGGGTGTGTACGAACTTCCCCAACTCTATAAGCTCCTACTTCACTCCTATGTCGAGCCGGATAAGAAGCTCCTAACATGGGATCACTAGAATTCGCTCATGCATTAAATACAACCAATTAACCTTAGTACACCTTGGTTCATGTTTCTTAAGACGTTCAAGCACGTTACCATATAGGAGGTTAGCCAGTTTTCTTAAGCCTAACATCGATATCATTCAACTAAAACAAGAGACAATAAGAAACAAGAATTATAAGCTAAACCAATTAGATCTATTGAAGTGTCACACCTTTATTGATGACGATAGACACATACATCAACAAGGAATCAATAAGATCTAATTAATTATATACAAGTTTTACACAATCATAAGTAGACACAAGGTGAATTAGCAATACATAATCAATGAAAAGCAATTGAAAATAATGATAATTGAAGACATAGTATAGGGTTGAATCAATAAACAAACCATTACAAGATGTTTATGGCATGATTAAGACCCTCTAAGTTGTTGGAAAAACACCTACCCTAACCCTAGAATCGGACTTAGGGTTTAGGGCTTGCAAATAATGAAGTTATGATGTTGTATTTATAGGTTGTTTTCTGCCCGGCCCGTCTTGACGGTGTCAAGACCAAATTTTCTTCACCAAATTGTAGATCTTTTCGTCACGATCGTTTCCTTTTTTGAATTGCTCAAATCCGAGTTCGTATGCAAAAGTTATGGCCAAAACAGTGTCAGCTACTCCACGCGCAAGTTATGATTGTCTTGATTAACTTGTGACGGTTCCACTTTGGTTTCTTCTCGTGCAAGAATTCTTTCTGACGTCGTCACTCTTTATCATCTGACACCGTCAGGTTGAATCCTGACGCCGTCACTCTTTAAATCCCAAAATCCTATTCTGGCCCGTTAAGGAAAACCTTCATATACACCTCTTTTGTCCTAGCTTGACGCCGTCACCTCACAAGCCGTGACGCCATCAGGTACTGTTACAGTATAATTTGGAGACTTTGTTGTTTTCTTCACTTTTATGCTTCAAAAATGTTCAAAATGCTTCCTTTTCCAGATTTCTTCTCCAAAGTACCTAAAATGACAAAAGGAACGATTTAGGACAATATTTGCTCAAATAAATACGATTTAGGGCTTAAATGACCCCCGACAAGCGGTACACTTTCGCCTCATCACATAGCAAATAGATTACCATAGGCTTGGGAAAGGATCAAAAACCTTCTCCACTAGGCGTAAGCACCTAAGATAAACTATCAAGGAGGGCTTTCCAAAGGGTTGTGACGTGAGGTGTAGGGATGTGATAAACACGGGTTTGTTGGATAAGGGATATTTTACTGGTCGCGAGTTAAAGATCTTGATTAATTACATGTACAATATGGCGTTGCTAAGCCAAGACTAGACTCGACTTAAGCTAATCAAAAACTAATAAAACATAAAATAAACATAAAAGGAAACGGGATGGTAGTCCGTATGTTTTTTATACTTTTCTTTTTCTCTTTTTTTT
>LBNU01021015.1:0-14170 GCA_014162995.1 Artemisia annua | reverse complement strand
GCTACGAGTTAGTTCGTCGAAAGATTCTTTTAATTGACCTGGTGCGAAGGTGATTCTTTTCATTTTTCATCTCTCGTCTTCTCAGATCCAAAGGGTTTGTGGGTGTCTTTCGACGGAGCAGTCGCTTCTTGGGGTCGGTGGACTGGTGGGTGTCGCGCATGGTCTGATTAGTTAGGGTACGTTTGTTGTTGCGCTGGGTTGTTAGTAGGGTAATCTCAACTAACTAGTTTATAGGTGACGAATGGAATATGCTACAAGTTTTAATATAATGATAAATTAGTATCGTATTTTCAAGTTGAATAGATTCAGAAACTGTGCACCACCAGATTTGTGACATAAGCTTAAATTTGAACTAATATTTATATTAGAGTGGGGGCAATGTTGCCCTAACCATCCTAAACACTATTGGTATTAAAATAGAGATAATCAATAATATCATGCTAATCATGCAATTACTATACGGTTTTAGTGGCAATCGGTGAGCTAACAATGCCTAAAGTTTTTTTTTTTTTTTTTTTTTTTTTTTTTTTTTTAAATCATAATTATATTTAATGCCTAACGTTCGAATTTTTAATGCAAAATCACAATACCGAATCGGATATATTTTGTGTGTATGGGAGGTTTTTTGGATTGAGATTTTTTTTTAACAGCTGGATATATTTTATGAGATAACACTTGCTATGCTGATTTAAAATAAGATGCATGTACACTAAAAATATAATATTACCTGCATTAGACCTTTAATGACTTCATCCTTGTAATATTCATGTTCTGTTTCTTGCAACTTCAACAAAACTTCAATCAAGTTCTTCTTCTCTTCGTTCCCTATGATCGAAACCACAATTTTTCTTTTATGTTCATCTAACAAACCTTGCATGAATCCATCTCTTTTATCCCTCAAAGCCACCATTCTCTTTTCCAATTTTCTCCCTCCGAACCACTTCCACCACGGCAAATAATCTGAGATATTTGTCGTCTCCATCAACAAAAACGACTCCATCACAATCTCCTTAAACCTCCTTGCCTCCTCCACATCTTCCCCGGAATCGCCATAGTACCTCTTCCCAGCAATCATCATTAGGGCTGTAAACGAACCGGACGAACACGAACGGAGCCTTGTTCATGTTCGTTCATTAAGAAACTAAACGAACGTTAAACGAACATAAACGATCGAACATAAATGAAAATAGACAAATAAACATACACTTTATTGAATTCTTACACAACATATTGTTTTAAAGTGTTATTTTGTTTAAACAAATCAATTTGTAAAATTATAAAATTAAAATATATGATATATGAACATAAATAGATAAATAAACATAAATGAACTTTAACGAACGCATAATCGGACGTTCACGAACGTAAATGAACGAACGAGACATTTGTTCATGTTCGTTCATTTAACTAAATGAACGTAAAATATTGTTCATGTTCGTTCATTTAATAAACGAACGAACATAAACGAACTTTTTACCGAACGGTTCATTAAATGTTCGCTGAACGTTCAGTTCGTTTACAGCCCTAATCATCATCATCATTACATTCAGCATCAACTCAAAGAACATAGTTGGGAGGAGTAAATGTTCAACGTTCCAAATATTAATGCCTAACGTTCGAATTTTTAATGCAACATCACAATACCGAATCGGTATTGTATACCGAAACTCACCCCGAATCTATGATGCCGCTGTGGTGGTTTTGTGATGCCGATCCATACCGATCGGTACCGAGCCAAATATCATAACGATGCCACCACCCTAAGTGCACATCTTTCCACCTCCACCATCCCCAAAAAAGTATGCTTGCATAGTTGCATATATAGAAGGAAATAAAATGCCATTATTACTTACAAATTGTCAAACATAGCCATTGAAGTCGGCGCACTCGATCAATCCCAACCCACATTCATGAGCCAACTTTGGAATATGCCACTGACTGAACGGGGCCTTCCTTTTATGGGTCACATGACATTGGCCTTCGGGACTCAACATACAAACGACGTTGAGGAAGAAGCCACGGACTAGCTCTCGGTGTTTACTGCAAGAAGCCAAAGAGAAGAAAAAACACGATTAAGTTTAAATCACAAATAACTTTATATACAACTTTTAACACAAAAATAAGCGAATTTATATAAGATATAAGCATATTAAACTTACTTGATAACGGCCTGTGTACTTTCATCGCCTATAAACCCGGCGTGCGGGAAGTTGTAGATTATAAAGTCATAAGTTCTACCACGAAGACGTGGGTGCTCGGACATTTTTCTTGCATCGACGCCATGCAAGACGGTAGCACCGTAATCTGTTAACAGTCTTAAGTTTGTCAATGCGTCTGGATACTTTTGTTGAAGATCCTCTGATCACATTATTCACATGCATGTGTGGTTAGTATCGAGTTCAAAAATAACGTACATATGGGTTAGTCTAGCGCCTAATTATTCAAATAAAGTAGGTAAAAAAACTTACTAATCGTGTCATAAGAGGTGACTGTCATATTTGCTCCTGATCTCAACGTGATACATATGCTCATTGAATAGGAGAAATTCCCTTCTCCGACGAACAACATGGTACTATCCGGGTTGTAGTCCAAGTGAGCCATTTATTGGTGATCGATCAGGCAACAAACAACGAAACTAGAACCAAAGTTCGTTTATTAAATAGAGATGATCGAGTCGGAGAAAACAGTTCCTTGCCTAGCAAGGAATTGAATTAATCGACTGATACAATTTAGCCAAACGTTTATTTATAAATTAATAAATAAATAAATAAATGGTTCAGCATACTTCTCTTCAAAGACTCGTGTGTGAGTTCACACGGTGATCCAAATATGCCCTTATCGGTAGTCGTCAGGTTCGCTTTAGTTTGCCAATGAAAATCAGGGTTGTCAACAAGAGCATTGACAAACACCCAAAGGTAGCTCTTTATGTCATTTGGTTCATGATTAAAAAACGCCTCAATGTGACCGATAATCTGACTGGTTATACAATCGACGTGTGACCCTCCCTTCATTGTTGGAATATTATTCAAAAAACTCACCTAATTAATTAATAAGCATATGTCAGCCATTATAATTTATTTATAAGCTTTAAGTGTTCATAAACTCAATACAAAATTGTGTATACCTGCTTGAATTGCCCGTCTGACAAGCAAACAAAAATTTCCCATTTATCGTTAACTTTCTCGTAAATACTACATAAAAAAATGACAGATGATTAGCATCAAATCAGCAATTAAACTAAATAACAAGACAAGTTATTCATCATAAAAATTAAAAAGAACCCCGTAGATGTTCCGGGATAAAGCTTAACATAGTCTTCAAACGTTTTGATTGGAAGGCGTGTTCCATTTAGTTCAACCTCCCCACGATTTCCCAAGCATCCTGCTAAGTCGACGACGCATGTCTTCATCAAAGAGACGGTATCATCTTCAAGACATTCCATGCCATATTTTGCTAAATCAGGTTTAAATGAAAGCATAGTCCATTCTTCACTACTATTGCACTTTTCGGAAATTGTGTAAGCAGTCGTCATGTTGTTTGTGAGCACCTAAACAACAATCAGATGTTACAAATCATTCTCAATAATACATGATTTAAAGACTGTAACAACCATATTATAAAATCTCATTTCAGGTATGTATTTTATATACAAATTAGTAGCATCGCACATCTATACCCAATTTTAAGTGCTTATTTACTTAAATCCCAAAATCAAAGCTCTAAAAGAGTGTTTGGATTAGTTTCCACTACGGTTTTGATAACGGCAAAGGTTCATAGCCCCACATGTTAGATGAGCATGCATGAGCATATCAACGTGAACATATGGCTGGCTTATTCAAGTCCATTAACTCGAGTTAATATACCAATACCCAGAAAACATGTGGGATTTAAGCCCATAAACAGCTCTAATCCAAACACCCCCTTACTGCAAAATCCAATACAAAAATTAGCATAACCCAAATAAAACATAAACATAAGTACAATTATATACCGTCGTAGTTAGAAGTCCGCTTTGAAAAACCTTAATCGTAAACTCAGTAGTAAACATATTATTATCCTCGTCATTCCAATGACGGTAATCATACCTCATTATTCCATTATACCAAACACTAATTATAGTATTCGAAACATCTATTGCTACTTTAATACTTTTGACGCAGCAGTCTTTTTGTTTGTGAACGGCTACGGCTACGAGTANNNAAAAAAAAAAAAAAAAAAAAAAAAAAAAAAAAAAAAAAAGGCCCTCTCCTTAGGTTTTTTTTCAATTCCCAACACACATACACCACCACAGCCAATCATATTTTTTCCTTTTTCCAATGTTTTGTATCTAAAGAATTTTTTTTTTGTTATTGCATTAAATATTTTTAAATGATTTTCTAACTAATAGTAACATGAAATATATATTGGATCTAGTACCAAACTACAAGTGTATTGTTACAGTTTTTAGCTATCCATCAAATAATACTTATTTTATACTCCCTCCGTCCCAAATTTATTGTCCAGTATTGACTTTTTTAGTATTTTTTCTTCAACTTTGACCTTAAATATTTTTGTGCGTGTTATATAATATTTGATGCAAAATATATAAATGGATTGAGTTTTAAGTTTACTTTTCAATGGTATAATTTTTCATCAAGTATTATATAATAAAAAAAATATATATTTGTGGTCAAAGTTGAACCATTTTGACTTTGAAAATTCAAAGTGGACAATAATTTTGGGACGGAGGGAGTACTTTATTCGATAAATTAGCATTTAATCAGATACTGTGGTTATGTCACTTTTACAATTTTGCTCGACTCTCTCTTTCCCTTCCACATAAATAAAACCCAATAACAACTCAACCTGAAAATCAAAACCCATCAAAATCTAAACTTAATATTTAAAACCAAACAAGATCTGTGGCCACTCTCCGAAAACAAGATCAAAACCCATTAAAACCTAAATATATAGTTGCTTGTGATATTGTGTTGTGGCCACCCTCGACCACCATCACCTTCTCAATCTGCAGTGGAGGCGCACGCACGGATCTGTGGTGTTTCAGACGGAGGAGTGACGAAAGGTAGAGATGGTGATGGTGGTCCAAGGTGGGGAAAAGGATGGTGAAAATAAAGATGACTTACCTTTTGCTTGAATCATTAGTTAGAAATGAAGTTCATCCTCGGTTATATCGGATGTGAAATCAATCAATTGGCGGACCATGATTAAATTACAAATGCGTACGCGCTATTACCTTACGTATCGGTGATTTCTGGGTTAAAGCTTGGAAAAGTTTTAAAAATGGTGGAATTGAATGTTTTTTACGGTGATAAACACAGTGAAAGATAAGTCACCCTTTATATAGGGTTTTACCCCACACGGATGGATGACGCGTGTAGTCCACTTGCCCTAATCGTGCGGCTGGGGTAAGCTACCTTCCCCCACCACATCCCGATTTACGAGGGATAGTTAGGATATTTGTGGACTAGATTCGTTGGATGCTTTTTTGGGCGGGAAATGTTAGAAACTTCCCCGCTACGTTTTTCGGAGTGATTTTTTATGATTGATAGTCTAGTACCCGCGGTTGCACCATGCGCATACTAGACGGGGGGGACATGATGACGTATAATCCGCACTCGGGTCACGAACCCGACCAATGCATGATACTAACATCCGAGTCCATCACAAATGGGCTATCACGATAACAGTTTGGGCTCACGGAGGCCCAAACCTAAAGTTATTTATGGTTTTGATGTAGGATATCTCTTATTTACGGGATATATATCAAACAACCGACCTAGGCGGGACACGCCGAAGAGTGAGGAATACGAAACCAACAAGGATTTCGTGAGTATATAAAGGGCATCTCGGCTCTCATTAAAGGTACGATCTACAACCCTAACTCTTCACTAGAACCCTAAAAACCGATTACTTACTCTCACGCCGGAGGATAATCGTGGGAGACAATCCCACGATAAGCCTAACGGCGTCTTTTGTTCTCTTAGTGCGCAGGTCTCAAGCATTAAGATCTAATTGATACGGGAACAGGAACGCCCAACTTTTGTATCAACAGTTGGCATATTGGTTTGATTAACAGACGTACTTATTTGGCTTGATATTTTCCTGCGCCTTGAGTGATTTGTCAATACGCAGATGATGCTGATTGATCTGAAATATTTTTCACACTTTATAAGTTTTGTATTACATATAAAGTTTCATGCATATATCTGCTAAATCATGTGCGAATGCATCATGAGTTAATAGGAGGGCTCACATAAGAATACCTTCAGACTCTTTTGTTTATAGTATTTTAGTTCATGAGGTCAAAGAAATACTTAATATAAAAGCCGTTGATATGTACAATGGAAAGATTGAAAAGAAAAAAAGATGTGACGACACCATTGGGGTAGAGTTAAAATCTCCACAAAGAACAACGGGGGCGTAATCCTAAAGCTTTGATGTTGCATTCAGCCTATTTAGAAGCATTTCAACCTTTTTGAGATTATTAAGAAAGGAATAAAGTTACCTAAATAACTTTAGATCAAAAAGAGGAATTCTAAACACCGCTCTGCTCACAATTCTAAAACAATTCAAAAGCAAACAAGATTTCAAGCTAATACATTGAAGCCAGTTCTACTGATTCATTATTAACCTTAACTATACCTATTATTATAGTTCATATCAAATGTATCACATATACAGTTTATGCAGAAAATGCTACTAATAGAATATCATATCCAATTTTGAATCATGTAAGCTCATTCACATGAGCAACAATTACCACAACTAGTAAATAGTCTCAAGCCCAACTTCGTGTGCTACCCAAAAGCCAACGCTATTAATTCTTTAAACCTTAATAATTACCCAGCCACTGCTGAAACCTTTGCAGTAGCCTAAACATTTTACTAAAGGCCGTAGATATTGACCATGTAGCCTAGCTGTGGACTCTGAACAACATTCTGTTGGCGTGGCCCAAAATTGTAAAAAGCCGGTAGCTGGAATTGGTGATTGTAATATATATACTTACAAGTTACAACTTTTAGAGCACCTATGCTCAATCAATAAGAAAACAGAAAGATATACCTAAAACACATTCAAAGATTCCATTAAGAAATAAAACAGATTTTTCTTCACGCACGTTTATTGATTTTATGTTTTTTGTACTTCATTTCAGAAATACATAAAATTTGTTCATAGTGAGGAAATTTTTTAGGTTTAGTTGAGTCAGGTTATTTATGAAATTTTGTTAACAGTAACTGATAGAAAAAACTATAACAAAGACAATAAATGGAAGATAGAATTGCAGTCCAAAAGCAATGAATCGACAGAATACCTACTACAAAGTTGAAATTCATAAAGTCAATAGCAAGTCAACATTACAACACAAAACAAGCATATTTCCACCACTTTTGAAATTCATAGTTAAAAGAACCAAACACATATTTCAATCACTTGCTCTTCATCTTCAAAATCAGAATCCTCAATCGCATCGTTGTTTCTTCTTGTTCTCCCCTTGTGGTCCGGCTGCAGCTCGTTTTGCTGGTACTTTCTTCTCTGGAGCTTCTGTTGTTTAAAAACTTATGTTAGTCACAAACTTGACATGCCAAGACTGAACGGATTATGCATAAATCATTTTAAAAATGGTTTTACCTTCTGCTATCTCAGGGGATGATTCATCCTCATCCTGTGAAGATTGTTTTTCCTGCAAACGATATTTTTATTAGTTCATAACTTGTCACTGTAAAAAATTACCAAAGACAAGGTTTCATATTTCACAAGTTGGTGATCAAGAGCTTCAAGATCTCTTAGCCATAGAGACACAGGAGTACTTTCTTTGAGCTCACCCAAAAATTGCGTCGTTTCATCCATTTCTTTCTTTAACTGCTCAATCGTCTTATGTGAGAATGATGCAAGGGGCATAGACAACAAGTAACCATATTTTTCCCTTCCTGCAGGTGTTGGTTCTGTTTCTTTTGATAAATATGTAAAACCTTTGGCATCTAAATCAGCATAAATCATATCGTCCTCTCTATTTATGGTTTTAATACTTCCTTTAAGAACTTCAGCCATAAACCTCACTTTGTTTTCCAGTTGCAATATAGCTTTCTTGAGCTCGTCAAGCAGATAGCTCTGTTATACATGACCACATTTGGATTAGTACACAGTCTTAAACACGGAAATGAAATGAAGCCACATCCAAAACTTACCCTCCTTTTTTCATAAAAGTCAAGACGAAGGGGAAAGAAATCCTGAAGAACTGTGTACACAGAAAGAATTTGAACAGTCAGTGAACAAACTAAGAGTATAAATCAATTTTTTTGTTCATGGATATCGTACTTACTTTGTTCAGGGGTGTCATACTTCTTTATTGCAGCACCACCCACATCAAACAGATACATGTTAGCTGTGCTTAATGTAGTTGTTAGCTTAAAATTCTTCAAGATCCCCCCCTCTTTATTTGCTGTGTTCATTTGATCTTCACTCATGTGAATTTTAAAATCCACAATAGTCTTATCCTTGTGAGCCGTGTAAGCCTGCAAAAAGACAATGGGGTTGCCATTTAAGAACTATAATGATAATAAAATAAAAATACAATATACGCGTTAACTATTTAAAACTTGTTAATTTACCTCAATTAAATGTTCTTGGCCATAACGTGCTGCCTTCAAAAATTCCTCGTATTCCCGAGTCCACCTCCCTACTGGGAGTTCAGTGATCCTAATCCCGTCCTCTATTACCCGCATTTTTCCTGTTGTGGTGTACCCGATATCCTTTGATGCTTGTGCAATATCTCCTTTGAATCCTTTATACCATGGATGCATAGCCACCATTGCTTCACCACGCAGTAGGCGTTTTAGGTTCGCAATAATTTCTCGTGGATTGTAATTTGGAATAAACAAACTCCATCCAATCCCTGTTCCTTCACTTCCGTTTACCAGAACCATTGGGATGATCGGCATAAACCTTTTTCAAAAAAAAAAAAAAAAAAAAAAAAATCGAATCATTATAACAACCAATTAAAACAATATCATATATCTTATAAAAATACACATAGATTATAAACTACCACTTAGGCTCAATGGATTGACCATCGTCATTCAAGTAGTGGAGAATAAGTTCATCATCCTTGGGAAAAAGATATCGCGTGATAGGAGAAAGCCGAGTGAAAATACAGTCGCCATCTGCATGATCTTTACCACCCTGCAAAGGAATAATAGACTTTAGAACAGGGGCGGATCTACATATGATCCACCTGTGCCACACACGGTTGTTGGTGACGAACTGTAATTTTTTCTGATTTTTTGAAAGTGCTACACTTATTCTAGAGAAAAAATGTAGTTGAGTTGTGTTTTTAAATGGAAAAAAAGATAGAGGTAGAAGATGATGAACAGTACGTGGTTTTATCTTATTTGTCTTGGAGTAGTAAACTTACTTTGTCATTTTTTAAGGGAAAATCCTTTAAATGCCCCACAAGTACAATGTATCACACCCCTACCACCCTAAAAAAAAAAATTTCTTCATTTGCCCCAGAGGCGGAGGTAGCCCAAAATGTTTGGGCGGAAGTGCCAATATTGTGACACATGTCCATATTGTTGTCCCCACCATGTACCATCATGGTACATGGTACTATACACATTTTTTGGGCGAATAGGCCCACAAAACTTGGGCGAAATCCTTATTTTGTCTTTTTCCTGAAAACGTTTGGTCTTTTTTTATTGTTATATAGTACATATATCTTGGGCGTATGGGTCCCATTATATTTTATTCTTGGGCGACTGGTTAGGTATGTAGTGCACTTTTATATTAATTTATATTATGGGTACTTGTGCCATATATTAAAATACATGTATATACACTTTATACAAACTTCTTNAACTTTAACCAGAAACTAATCATTATAAATCAAATTCTTAAAAAAATAACACTTACAAATTAATTTGGGTGCATGCAAAATCGAGTTACATCTTCAGTCTTGCACCTCAGTTGCTTCGCTCCCTTCTTTCGCCTCATTTTCAGAAACTTCCATTCCACATCTGGCCAACAACCTGCGAAACATATTAAAAAAATTAGTCAAACATTGAGTTTGCAATATTTTTCTAATTTATAAGCATTAAGTAAGACTTAGAAGAGAATCTGATTAATCCCCAATTCAATAAACATCATGTTGCCTCAGGTAAAATGACTGCAAAACATATAAAAAAAAATTGAAGTTTTAGTCAAACATTGAGTTTGCTACGTTTGTATGTGTGTGCACTCGTGTTTTTTTTTAGGGAGGAATCTTCAAGAAAGGGCGGATTGGTAGATTATTACCTTAAAGAAAGGGCAGTTTGTCTTTGGTTATGGTGATCGTGATGACAGTTGGGAGTGATCATGGATGTACTCGAACGTTGCTTTTGTTAGGAACGTTCTGAGCCTTCTCCCTCAGCTGTCGAATCTTTTGCCCATTGAGTAGTCCAGCTTGTCGTTCCCGCATCTGTTGGGCTTGTTGGTACACCTGCTGCACAGTCGCACATGGGCACTGTTAATCGACTCTTTAAAGTTCGTTGCAGCCACATACATAGGTCGTACCAATTTGTGGGAGTTCATTTTTTTAAAGATGCACATGAAATCCACTCCATTCAAGATTGATTGTACCCGTCATGGTACCTGAGGTCTGTTCCTAAAAAAAAAAAATGTTGCATATTATAAGATTACATGGTATCAATATCCCCTATAACGAATGCACCAAGTATTACAAATGTACCTTTATATGAAAATTAGGCAGAAGTTATTTTTACCTTCAACAACCTCTCTAAAACAAAAAAATGCTTCCTTTATCCAGCAATAAATTCGGTAGCGTGTACCACAACAGCAAGTTGTTGTCCATCAGTGTATTTTAAACAACTATTTATATAATATATGCAACAACTAAACAACCGAAACACAAATAACTGTGTATATCTTGATTCATAAAATCATTTGATCCATTACTGGCATCAACAATTTCGGAAGTACCCGCTCTTTGTTTCTGTATACCCGTAACAACAACGGGTTGCAGGAAGTTGGTACAATTTAGAATCAATAAAACTCTTTATTTTATTTTATTTTATTTTATTTTATTTTATTTTATTTTATGGTAAATGTATTTGCATATGAATCAAATCACATAATCAACCAATCATATCAAGTTAAATAAAGCCTACATTTCACAGCTTATTAACTACGACATTGGTTGGCTAACATTAATAAAAGCATTATGGCTTTGGCAAATAAAAGGCCTTTTTTTTTACCTTCATCAGTTAATCACGATTCTATATAGCCCTAGTTCAACAATGAAACTATCATTTTCAAAACCCTATTACAATATATATGAGACCATTAATAACAAATTAGGCAAAAGAAACTACCTGCTCTTTTTTTCGTTTGCTGTAAATCAATTCTTTCATTTTAAGAATATGTACATGCTGTGATGCTGTTGAAGTTCCGGCTGCTTTTTCCGGCATTTAAGATTTGGGTCACCGGTTGTTCATCATCTTGATTTTCTTCAAAAAGTATCATTTCTTTCAAAAAAAAATTAAAAGATATCTTTGCAAAATGAATAAGGTTTGATAAAATCAAATAAATATAAAATATATTTACTTACCTTGGATATCTTCCTGAATCATAGGTGGTGAGAGGGGTTTTAATCATATGGGGTGGGAATGATGAATGGTGGTTTAGGGAAACCTGGATTTTTCGAATAACCTGGGTTTGTATAATGGGAAACCTGGATTTTACCAATGTTTGATGAATATGGTTACTTGAATTGTTTGATTAAGATAGGGGGTGGTAATGACGAATGGTGGTTTAGGGTTCCTTCGGTAAAAGATCCGGTTACCTGAACTTTTTTATGAATATGGTCCGAAAATATTGGTGCTTCCTCTCAAAGCTTTGACATTTTCAATTTTCACCCAAAATTAAGTCTGACTTTTTTAGTTTCTATACTTGACTACCGAAAATAATGTCANATTAAGTTGTTAGTTGAATTTATGTTTTTAACTGCATTTGAATGCTGTTTTTGTGTCTAATTGTGGTTTTGAATCTGCTCTGTAGCATACGTTTAGTATCACCAGTGATATTTGAAGTTGATGATTATAAGCTGGTTTAGTATCACCAGTGATAATTGTTAATCTGTTTATTTATAATTTGTTTATGTTAAGATGTTTAATTTGCTTATATTGTATTTTTGACATTCTGATGAGGATGAAAATATAAGTTTGTGGGGATAAGCTGTAAGTATAAGTTACTGATAAGTTGTTAATTATAGTGTAATATTGCTTATTATTTATAAGACACAATTCATATTTAAGGCGAGGCTAAAATGAAAATTTTGTAGAAGTAGCGGCTGCTGCTCTGTACATTTAATTTAGAAGTGTATCTTTTATTCTCAAGTTTCTTAGTGCACCTAATGAAATCTGCTAATTTGTTGTCTTGAATCAGCATCCGTCGTTGGTAAGCGGAAGAGATTCGACTTTTTTGCAGGTAAGTTTATTGCACCTGAGTTAGGTGGAATTCCTATCTTTTTTTTACTCCTGAACTTGTATTAAAGCTATTATTTTTGTGAAAAATTTTCAGATTTTATTCCTGAGAAAGTGAAAGCGGAGGATGCGTGAAAGAATACCGACTGATCAATAGATGATTAGATATCAACCGAGTAGCGCCTTTTATTGTTCCATAGGTGTCAACCGAGTAGCCTTTTTTGTAATGTTTGATAAGAGGATGCTAATATTTATTTTGTAAAACTGATGTGTATCTTGGTGTTAGCTAAGATTTGACGATATAATCAATGATGGCGTTTTGGTACTAAATTAACCATTTCAATATATCTACCATATATATATTTTTTTTATCACTTAACAGATCTGCAATCAATTTGAATGAAAAAAAAAAAAAAAAAACTGACTACACTAGTACAATATGTGTAGTATCACTTGTGATATTCTGTTTCATATGTATAGTATCACTTGTGATATTAAAGTTTTTTCTAAATCTATTATGCATCATATGTGTAGTATCACTTGTGATATTCTGTTTTATATGTGTAGTATCACTTGTGATATTAATTTTTTTTTAATTTGTTCTACATCATATGTGTAGTATCACTTGTGATATTCTATTTCATATCTATTTTTATGTGTTTTGTTCGTTTTGATGAAGGTGTTGCATAACAAACAAGATAGTTTAGTAGCTTGTTTGTCAGCTTTGCGATAAAATATGACAATTGATGTTTATTATTCTTTCATATACACTTGGTAAAATACAAAATTCATTATCACATGTGAATGTGATATTTCACATTCTTAGTTGATCACAATTGATAACACATATATGTAGAGAAAAAAATTAAAATCATAACATTTTATATGAAGTTGATTATCTCTTGTGATAATTCACATTCTTAGTTGGGTATCTTAGTTAATAACACATTTTTATATAGAGAACATAAATTGTTATCATTAGAATTGTATATTACTAATCAAAAGATTTTAGCACTAGTTGTTAAAACATAACATTGCAACTGTTTTCATCAATTTGTTTTATTTACTTTTGTTCTTCAACAATCGTCCTCTTCATTGGTTCATCAACCAGCACCTTCATTTTATTCCCAGGTGCTTTCGGGGGAACCATTGATATCACATGTGATCACATATTACATGTGATATCACAGGTGGTATCACCTGTGATATCACATATGTGTCAGCTTTTTTCTATTTGTTGAGTCAATTGTGGTGATGGAGGAACTTGTGATATCACAGGTGTTTGAGCTTCTTCAATTTGTTTGTGGAGATGTTGTGCTTTCTTCAACGACAATTGCACATGTTGTTGTGATGAGTGTGCAAATACTCATCATTTTTATCACATTTAGACTGCCAAAACATCTGAAAACACACAGAAATACCCTAAAATATATAAAATATCACAAAAACATGTTTTTATGTGTTTCAGATACAAAAGGATTGAAAACTGATAAAAAATAGTCAAGTTTGCACAATAGACAGTTTCAGCCCCTAAACTTTCACAAAATGGCAAATCTAGTCCCTGGTATTTCAAAACATGAAAAATATCATCAAAGGTCCTTTTTAATTCACAAGTTTTCAAAAGAAATCCTTTAAAGTTAAAAATCACAAAATGACAACTTTGGTCCCTCAAGTTTGAAAAATGACAAAATAGG
>LBNU01021013.1:4944-20181 GCA_014162995.1 Artemisia annua | reverse complement strand
TGTCTCTTTTACTTTCTTGAGCCTTTGAGAAATAATTTGTCTTCACGGGCTTTTCTCAAGAGATTTCATCTTTTACTTGACTTTCAAACTCTTTTCCACATCTCGTGCTCGTTTTGGGCTTTTAGGTTGCTTTTCATGATGTTTTTGCAATATCCTTACCTGCACAGTCATAAACACAAAAACACGATATCTTTGGCTATGAACGTTAGTTTTTGGTTTAAATTAGTCTAATAATGGTGAATAAAAGATATGTGAATAAGCACATATCAATGCACAATAATGGCATACAATGAAAAAGAAAGCAAATAGTCTTAGCCTATAACCGAGTTGCTACCACTTGTCGTTCATCCAAAGTTCAAGTTTCAAAACGCAAGAATTGGATCATGTAACAAGTGTGTGCCATTAGAGGACGTCATGATGGGCACCTCCTTTGGTCTTCATGTCGGTGATCAAGAACCAACAACTTCATTCTTCAAATATGACCGAAGTGGCCTCTTCGATACTAATTCCTTCAAAGCTCTTATTATGGTGCCATACAAGGTTGCACCAATGATAACATATCTACAAACGGAAATTCACATTTTTTTTTCATAACTAGTACAATAGGGATATCCCCCACTTGGGATGAACAATACATTTACAATAGTGGGTTTTCTCATGATCTTCAATGATTTTTCTTCAACGTAGGTGTGATTCTTGAATCTCTTTACTTGGACCTCAAACTAGAACAAGTGGCAACTTCCCAACCATAAACCAAGACTACACGGTAGGCTAAGGTGTATAGGTGTATCGAAACAATATTATGGGTAAGAAACGAAAGGATAGGCTGAAAAGGGTGTATCTAGGGGTATCTTGCACTAAAGGTGAGTGCAACAAAGGGTTTAACACGGGGGTCGAATAGTCAATGTGACTAATCGATAAACACACACATAAAGGTTATTTGGGTGATAATCCTAAAATATTGCCTTCTTAAAAAGTTTCTTCCAAATGTATCAAGAAATCCCAATACACTACTCGTAAATGATTTCAAAATGATGTAAAAGCCAAGTTCTAAAGTTTACAAACTACCGGCACACTCATAATTTTGGTGGATTTGGGGTAAAACAGGGGAAACTGAAATAGGCTAAACCTCACCATGGTATTAAGGGTTAATGTGCTCGGCTAAGGTCCATTCTAGTTAGGTTCGGAAAAACATGTCAAAAGTTTTAAAAGTGGCATAATTTTTTAAAATAAACTATAAAAAATGGAGCAAGATAAAGTTCAAGTATATAATTCTACTCCCGTCCCCCCACTTGAGTTGTACAAAGTCCCTTTTGTACATAATATAAAAATAAAGAGGAAAAGTAGAATTAGAACGAGAACTTCCCTGAAATTTGCTCTTGAAAATGGTAGAAGGATCATGTTGAAAACCGTGCCTTCGCTTCGCCTAAAGAGCAAACTTCAATTCCCTGGAATCACACAACTACCAAAAGCATAAAACCTAAAAAAATAAAAAGAAAAAGAAAAACCTAACTCACTTTCGTAGGAATCACGGTTGCATTTAGCGTATGCAACAAGCCTTTTAAACCACTTGGTGTTCTAAGTGGACGAGTGAAGTCTCGTGAGGGTTTACAGGGAACACACCCACAAAGTTCATTTAAAAAAAACTAATACAAGTTTAAATAATGTTTTGTAAAAAATAAAAAGCATTTTTTTAAGGTTCAGAAGGTAGCTACGGCGTAGCTGAAATGAGGTGCTACGCCGTAGTTGCTGATTTTAATCCGAGTGACACCTGGTGGTTGCTACGGCGTAGTCAGTGAAGGAGCTACGCCATAGGAAAGTTCTGGAGGATTTTTCTTAGTGCAAAAGTCCGAAAATTAGTTCCCCATCACAATGCTTCCTTTAGTACCTGCAAATTATTAGTACAAAACATACCAAACCAACAAAATAAAGAAAAATAAAAAGGAAAAGGATAATTCGGGTTGTCTCCCGAAAGAGCACTTTTGTTTATTATCGAGTCTTTAAGTTAGACTCACTGCCATGCTCTTCAAGTAGGATATTGGGCATTCTTGCCCTTGTTCTTGTTCCAAGGAGTTGGTGAGTGGTCCCAAACATTAGGAGCGATATATGACATCATGTTATACCGATCTTTAACTAAGAAGTTAGCCTTGACCCATTCGTCATGATATTGCATCTCTATTTGCTTGTGTAGTGGTTTATCTCCGAACTTCACCCTTATCCAATTGTCAAATGATATACCATGGTAACCTACTTGATTTCTCTTGTTTGCGTTAAAACATGCCCATTCGTTCCGTTTGGCCAGATTTAGTTCGAGCATCCTTCCTCCACCACATTCTTCTTTGCAAGGGTCACATGTAGGCCAAGCTTGGGTTGTTCCTCTATATGTCATAATGGCGGGCGTACAATGGTGAACTGTCCATTCTACCTTTTCGTTCAAATTAGCATTCATGAAATGGACTTGAAACCATTTTTTGTTGATAATCCGTTCATCTTCAAAACACCACCAAACATTCGCTTCCTTCTTTAATCTCCTAATTCTAAACATTCCCCCTCCATTACAATTTTCGACAATGGGATCACACGTGGGAAGGGTTATTCTTGACCCGTTGACCATGGTTGTTGATGGTTCACAATAGTCAAGTTTTGCTGCAACAGTCACCGGTCCTCCTTCTTCATCTCCCGTTTCCAATCGCTCATCCTCTTCATCAGTGTCATCCTAAAAAGATTCATCATCCGGATATGAGTTGACTTCTTGCTCATATTTAGAGCACAATGGGGTTGTATAAGAGAACACATCATCAGAGATTTGAAGTATTGGTGAGATTTCTTCTCCTATTTGATCGGCCTTGCAAGAACTTGCTTCCTCTTTATTTAAAATCGAGGAAACCATACCCATATTAAACACAATCCTCTCATTGTATACTCCAAACGATATCTCTTTCTTAAACACGTCTATTTTGGTATGTGCAGTAGCGAGAAACGACCTTCCCAGAATTAGGTCCTCTTTAGGAATGTTAGCCATATCAATAACTACAAAATCCGCAGGGAATAAAAATTTGTTGATCTTAAGGATGACATTATCTACTATCCCGATAGGGCTCGTTTTAGTAGTGTCAGCCATTTTGACTCGCAAATTAGTTTTCCTAAGGCTTGTTAGTTTAAGGGATAGGAATAAAGATAATGGCATAATGTTGATACTAGACCCCAAATCCGCTAATGCAAATAAGTCAGAGTTACCGATTTTGCAGGGCACCACAAAGCTTTTTGAGCTATCCTCCTTCTTTGGTAATTGGCAAGGCATCTTTTCATCAGGTTCGATGTTTTCTTGCGGAAGGATGTTCTTTCCATCATCATCAGTGAAAACTGCCTTGCATGCTACAATAGTTTTCTTGTTTTCTTCGATAATGTTATTTTTGTGTATGTTGTCGGCCAAATCATCAATCATTGCTTCAAGATTCTTGAGAGATTTATCATGGTCAGCAAGGCTCTTGTTAGTGGCTTCTTGAAAGTTGTTCAACCAAATATCCTGCTCTCCTTGTTTCTTCCTAGAATCATCGAGATACTTGTTAATAGTATCCTCGAGGCTTGATCTTCTTTCCCCATAAGGTTGCCGATTATATCCATATAGCCCTGTACGATAATCGTTACCTTGGAAAGGTCTACCTTCCCCATACTTTACTTCTTCAGTTTTCCCATTGCCCTCGTTCAAGGGGCAATCTTTAGACAAATGGGGACCTTCACAAACCTCGCAACCAACTTGAATAGCATGGACATTTTCTTCCAACCTTTTCATGTCACGTCCCAGGCTTTCGAGTTTGTTGGTGATTAAGGTAATTCCATCCGAGTTCCCAACAATGCTCCTACTACTTCCTCCTTCATGCCACTTTTGAGAGTGGTTCGCCATGTCTTCAATAGCCTTTAAGGTTTGAGCAGGAGTCATACTAGGGATTGGTCCCTGAGAATTTAGCATTTGGCGGGTTGGGATGTTGATCCCTTTGTAAAAAATGTTGACCATTTGTTGCTTGTTGAGATCATGAGTAGGGCACTTGTACAAAAGATCATTGTACCTATCCCAAGCTTTGTACAATGTTTCATCCCCGTCTTGCTTGAAGTTGTGAATGTCTTCAAGCTGTTTTGCCGTCCTTGAAGGAGGGCAATACCTTTGGATGAAATGCTTCTTCAAAAGAGCCCAAGTGTTTACTGTCCCTGCTGGTAACCTATCAATCCATCTTTTCGCCGTTCCAGTCAATGTCATCGGGAATACTCTGAGCATTATCGCATCATGAGATACTCCCGGGATGTTGAGCAAATTAACAATGTAGAGAACATTGTCGATGTGCTCATGAGCATCTTCCGTCTTGCTTCCTGAAAATGGGTCTTTCCGTAGTTCCCTGATGAATTGATTTTTAATTTCGAACTGCACATCATCCCCAATAGCCGGCCTAACCAAACCAGGCCCTTGCTCTTCTCGTGTGAGAGCCAAATACTCTTCAAGTGTAAGGTTGTCAATGTCAATTTCTGCCATAGTACCTGAAACTTGAAAACACCCGTGAGTACTGAAAAGAAAATAAAACAAAAATTAAAAACTTAAATAAAATCCTAATAGCTCCCCGGCAGCGGCGCCAAAAACTTGATGCAGGTTTTACTGACCAGGTTTTAATATTTATAAGTGTCTCGTTTACCTAAGGTCTACCTTTACGCACTAACGGAAAGTGTATNAATATATAATTAAACTAATGAAAGTAAATAACGAAAACAAGTAAATAACTATAAGAGAATCAATAGGGAGAAGCAGAGTTAACCTAATTACTACTCTTGTTATTATTAAAGTCGGTAGACTCCTATGGTCATTTTGTCTACCCTATGATCCTAGATTCCTCACCAAGGTAATTGTTAGTGACGAAGGGTCATCTGGTAATCTATTTTTAGTAATAAAAGTAACGGTGCATCCTATCATATCGTCTGGGGATTAAATTCATTTTGGATCAAAGGGTTAAATCACCTACGTCTATCTTACACTTTGTCCTATCCAAAACTATTGTAAAGCCTTGGGTTCATCGGTACGAAAATGTAAGAGTCATTAAGTGCCTTTACTAACATGGACAAGGCTAACGAATGTGGCATGGTCAGATCTTACACCCCTCTAACTCCGTTAAGTGTCTAGCATCGGTAGGTGGTCCTAGGGTTAATTCACATGTGTATGGTGATATTGCTATCACCAAGTCACATCCCTAGTGACTTGCTTCCTAGGGTTAATTCCACAACTCTCTAGGGAACAACCAATGCTAATCACTACGGGAACTAGAGTGTCCCAAGCCTCACCATGAAAGTATACAAACAATAGATAATAGATGCGTAGAAAACTAAATCAAAACAATAACAATTTCATAACCAGGCTAACACCAAGAGGTGTTTAGCCACTCATATTCATAATTGCAGTAAAACAAGTTTGAGTTAATACAAAAGTAAACATGAATCGAATACAAAACAAAGGTATTGATAAACTTATGATTGGTGTGTGAATCCTCCCTTGGAAATGACTTCTATGAGGCTAGAACTTCATTCCTCCTACTCTCTGAGTTTCTCCCAACTTCTGTGTGGTGAAAAGTGAATGAATAAACTCGGATTTAGGGCTGGTATTTATAGGCCCGACTTTGTTACGGCGTAGCTGATAAGATTGCTATGCCGTAACCTTTGTAAATAAGTGTTACGTCGTAGCTTGATCAAGTGCTACGGGCGTAATATCTTGATAAGAGTCTTCCTACGGCGTAGCTACTAGGGTTGCTACGTCGTAACTTCTTCCTTGGCCTTGTTAGTTCCTCTCGACCTCAAATTGGGGCTTACGTCGTAGCTGGAGAGTTGTTTACTCCGTAGAGCCCTTTAGTGGATCATTACGCCATAGCCGTATGACTGGCTACACCGTAGTCTTCATAAATTCTTTCTTACGGTGTAAGTTGATGTCCCTTTACGCCGTAATCTTCATAAAGTCTTGCTACAGCGTAGGTGGATGAACCTCTACGCCGTAGTGAGTGCAGAATCCATAATTTCCACATATTTGCTTCAAAGTCCTTCCATTTCCGCGTATGTTCGTTCTTTTACTCATCTTTACCCTGAAACCAAAATAGGAAGAAATAAGAGTATATATTCTTCATACAAATAGAAAAGATGAGCATTTTAGGGGGAAATTAACACTTAAATCATGGGTAAATTTGACGTCATCAGGGTGTACTAGGGGTATCGTGTACTAAAAATGAGTACATCGCAAAGGTGTGGGAGAATTACTTGACCAATGAAGTCAATGTAATTATAAAAACAGATGTAAAACATGGGTTATCCTAATGCCTCTTATCCTGTAGTAAATCCTAACTACACGAATGTAGTCTCACTTGTGGTCTCGGGATGCATCACAAACGCAAGTTCTAGAATCTAAGTACTACCGGTACATTCACAAGCACTAATAATGAATGCTTTTTCCTAACAAATCTAAGGGCGAACCTCACATACTTGGGGTGGAAATTTTTGAGTGGTACGGTTTTTGTGCTAGTCATATAACTCCTATCCATTAGACGCTTATTAAGATTAAGGTTTTACTCCTAAATGTTGTAAAAAATTTTAAATTTGGTGCTAAAATTACCCTAACAAGTATTACTCTCAGTTTTATTACACATCTACTATTAAACAAACAAAAATCAAGTGCAATTGTAGTTTCTAAGGTATCCTCATTTACCCCCTCCCTTACACTTAAGTTGAACATTGTCCCCAATGTTCTTGAAAAGTAATAAAGTAAAGATAAATGAAAAATGAATGAAACAAATACTCCCCTGATTTGCTCGTTATTGATGATGTGTTAACACGGTTAAATCCTCCTCCAAGAAAATGTGAAAACTTAAGATTAAAGCAGCGCCAAAAACTTGATGTGTTGCGTGTACATCTTCTTGTCCAATATAACCTGTTAGATAACTGAGAAAACAAACACGAAAACCTCGCATAAAATTGGCGGTAAACTCTACATAAAAGTAAATCCTAGAAAGCAAGTAAAAATATAATGCTTGTGGAATGAATATTTGCAGATTCCTAGAGTTTATAAATTATAGATTTTACGAAACCTGATAATTCTATCAGAAAAACAAAACCTAAAAAATTTTGTAGAAAATACGTCTGACGCCGTCAGGTTATAACCCCTGACGTCGTTAGAACTGTTCTGACAGAATTTTTTTATACTTTGTTTCCGGAAAATTTCTAGAAAAACCTATATTTTAATTCCTGGAATCCTGCAAATCATTCATCATGACTCGATACAAGCATTTGACTCAAACAAATACTAATATGCATGTTTATATCTTATTGTTATTGTTCATGTTCAATTCATTCTTTAAAACAAATTTGGATTTCCCTTACACTTATCTTTTTGCAAAATACCTTTATATGTAATTAAGACGAAGTTAAAAACAAAATAAAGCATTTTCACAATTTGTATTTGATACATGAACAATAGACATTAAGAATGAAATATGCATACTGAAGCAAATAAAAATAAATAAACAATCAAACAATTAAAAAGCTTGGGTTGCCTCCCAAGAAGCGCTTTTCTTTAATAACGAGTCTTGTAGCTAGACTCAAAGTCACGTGCTATTATGTGACTCCATCATTTGTCGCGTCCTCAAGGTCATCTTCTGGTTTGGTCTTATATTCTGGACCTAGTTGTAGACATTCCTTATAGAACCCAAGTATTTTTCTCATTACATAGTCTATTCCCTTCCACTTATCCTCGTCACTTCTATAGTAAACCGACTGCTTAAACTTTTTCTCAAAGCTTGACATGAGTCGGAATTGTTCTATCTTGTAGGGCATTTGGTAGGCTATTTCGTCGGTCTCATCCTTAAACTTAACTATCCCTAATGATGGATCATAATTCATTTTAGAGACTTCAACGAATGGCTTTCCTAACACAACATTTGATAGATTGATGTCGACCGCGGGGTTAACATCCTATAAGATTACAAAATCTAAGACATAGGTGAAATTTCCTATGTAAACGGGCAACCCTCTAACTCTTCCCACAAAATTACTTGTTCTTCGCATAATGTGATCAATCCTAGGAGCTAATTGCTTTTTTATAATCCAATTGTAGAACGTCCTAGACATGATATTGATGGGTGACTCAAGATCGATATACGCTTTCCATACATGCAAATGCCCAATATTGTGTGGTATGTTTATGTTGGTTGGGTTGCCTGCTCGGATGATGGGTAGATTTCTATAAATTAAAGGATTAGGATTATCTAATAGATTTTTGTGATACGCGAGCTCATCCTTAGTGGGAAACTTGTTGAAGTATTCCTCTTCCTTTTCCGTCTCATTTTTGACATCTTTCTCAGTACTACTTCCTACCTTAACCTTACCTTCATCATCATCCTTGCAACTACTATCAAGGGGCTTAATAGTGACAACGTTGACAAAGTGAACATGTTTGGATGATGAGGGATCTTTGGCATGGGTTCCGCCACTTGTATTCCTAGCGTCCTTATTTGGCGGTGCCAACACTTGGTTGTTGAAAGCTTTCAACAAGTTGTCAATTTTATTGGTCATCTTGTTTTGTTGTTGATTGAAATTGGCTTCAAACTTAGCTATACGAGCTTCTTGAGATGCCATAAAGTTGGACATCAATCCTTCAAAGTTATTAGTACTACCATAGTTGTTAGAAGGATTGTTGTTGAAAGTACAGTTTGAGGATGAACCGTTTGGTTGAAAACGATTAGGTGGATTGGAAGAATTGTTTTGAGGCGGGTTTTGGTTTTGTTTCCACCTAAAGTTTGGGTGATTTTTCCAAGAGGGGTTGTATGAATCACCGTAAGGGTTTGGATCGGGTTTGGAAGTGTACCACTTTCTCCCGATCCGTCGGTACGTGAGGATGCGTAGTCCGCAAAAGCTTGTTCGGGGAGTTCCATGTAATCACGAGTGTCGTGGGGACCACTACATAATTCACATGAAGAAGTGATTTTGTTCACTTGGCTTGAAGGTTTAGGAGCTTCGTAGGATTTCATGAGAAACTTGACTTGGTCCTCAAGTTCCATGATCCTATGGTCGGGAATGCTTGAATTATTCGAAGGCAAAGATATTGCCTTGACCGTTTTATTCAAATCACGGGGATCATTCCAACTTTCGTTGTCATATAGAGCAAGATCTTCTAGGAGATCCCATGATTGTTCCGCACTTAGATCACGTAGCTTGCCACCGGCCGCTTGGTCAATGGTTTGCCTCGTGTGGAGATTGATGTGGTCATAGAAGATTTGGACTTGGAGCCAAAGGTCTATGCCATGATGAGGGACTTTTTGGAGTAAGTCCTTGAAACGAGTCCATGCTTCGTAAAGAGTTTCACCTTGAAGTTGTTGGAAATTCAAGATGTCATTCCTTAACTTGGTAGTTCTCCCCGGTGGGCAAAATTGAGCAAGCAAAAGAGAGGTGAGATCGTCCCAAGAGGTGATGGATCCCGTGGGTAAACGCTCAAGCCATTGACTAGCTTGGTCACGTAGAGAGAATTGGAAGAGACGCAATCAGGTCATCTCTCGAGTGTCAACATCAATGTCTATGGAATCTACGATTTTAAGGAAATCCATGAGATCTTGATTTGGATCTTCGGAACGAAGTCCATGGAATGCACATCCGCTTTGCACCAACCGGATGGTGTCGGATCGCAAGGGAGACACATTGGCTCCTTGGGTGAGCTTAATGGTGTTTCAATAGCCTTGGTGGCTAGGTCGGGAGTATTCTCCTAAAGTGCGTCCTATAGGTGGTTGGTTTGGTTGTGGTGGGTTTTGTTGTGGTGGGTTGGCGGGATCAAGGATATTACCACCTTCCATGATGGTGGATGGTAATGGTTACGAACAAAGAAACAAAGAAAAAGATAGACTAAAGAAAACCTAATAAAAAGAAAATAAAAATCTCACTAGATAGGAATCTAATGAGTAGACCTAATAAAACTAAGATTCAACCTAAACAAAAACTATTCCCCGGCAGCAGCGCCAAAAACTTGATGCGTGGTTTTGCAACCTTACAAAAGGTTTTACTTCTCAAGGGATCTTGAGAAGCTTGCAATCCCCACGAGGCAGTGTACCTGACCGATGTAGTATAGTGAGTGGCAAGTACCGGGGGATTGATCGTTCTCTAGGGGAATAGTGTCGTTAGAATTGAAAGCTATGTAAACTAGGTCTAAAGGTGAGGGATGATTGTTTTTGTATTTTTGTATTTTATGAAAGCAAAGTAAAAATCTCGGGTATTGGAAGAGTGGGCGGAATTAGTTGCTAGTCAACTAACCCAAATAACTACTAATGCAAATAAAATAAAATAACAAGAAAAGTAAATTGGTGAAACTTCTTATAGTGAGAAAATGTGTTTACTTAGATTTCATTACTCCGTAACTATCTTTTATTAATTAATTGGTTTGTTATAATTGTTTGGATGAAGGGTTGTTTTCCTTAATACCAGTCGTGGGGGTGTGTACGGACTTTCCCAACTCTATAAGCTTCTATCTCTTCCTATGACGATACGCCAGTATCCTATCATGGCCTCCCCAATAGTCACTTATGCATTAAAAACAACCAATAACACCGGTGTACACAACCGAGAAACGTTTCTTAAGACGTTCAAGCATATTACCATATAGGAAGTTGGCCAGTTTTCTTAAGCCTAACGCGAAATCAATCACCCAATGCAATTAAAGAAACCAACAATTAATAATTAATAGCTAGGTTTCATTAGATCTAAGCAAATGCTAAAAACCTAAGCTAGCATGTTAAAAGAAAGACAAGAATAAAAGATAATCAAACAACACATAGACATACTGAATGATTAAAAGGTAGACTTATCTTCAATTAAACATGGATGAAAGAAGGGTTTGAACTTACAAAAGCTGTAAAATTCGGCTAGGGTTTGTTGCACAAAAGTTCCACACCAATGAATGAAAATTCCAAATCTGTATATAGAGAATACAACCTGACGGCGTCAGGTTATAAGTCCTGATGCTGTCAGAACACCGTGTTTAGGGTTTTCGGATGACCTCCAAACACTTTTGACGCCGTCGCTTTATAAATACTTCTAGGTCGTCTCTCTTTGGCATTACACGTGACGGCCTACTTCATCTAACACTTGACGCCGTCAGCTGTTAACCCATAAATTCTTCAGTGGAGCGTCTAGTGTAAACACATATCCATCTCTTGTGTCTTCAAGTGACGGCGTCACCTTGTGGTATCTGACGCCGTCAGGTACAAATTCCAGCATGGTTTCTTGACTTTGTCGTTTTCTTCACTTTTCACTCCAAAAACGTCCAAAATGCTCTATTTTCCAGAATTCTTGTTCAAAGTACCTAAAATGACAAAAGAAACGATTTGAGGCAATATTTGATCATAATATCACGATTTAGGGCTTAAATGACCCCCTAAAAGCGTAACAAATATTTCCTTATCACCTTTACTAGCTCAAGTCACTGCTAGAATGAAGAGATATTTGTGTATGCAAGATGGATGGAAGATGTATCAACTCAAAGGCAAATCTCCAAAAGAAATTCAAAGGCTATACTACAGAGCTTTTAAGAGGAACACTGACTTTGTTTCTATGGATTCAGAAGAAGAAAATACAAGGTTTCTAAGATCTTCAAAGAAGCAAAAGCTTAATCCTAAAGAAGCTCAGGATCAACTAAAGAAGCTCACTGAAGATCAACTGGACACCATGGTTATGATTGAAGTTGAAAATTTTTATCCAGAACCACTGCAGACAAAGCACCCCATAGTTGATTGGGAAATTCATACTGATGCGTTTGGATCAACATGGAAGATTACAAGATTAGGTAGAGAAACATCTTCTTTTATACAGTTTGAAGACCTTATCAGAGCATGTGATAGGGATGACTTAGACACTCTATGGAAGATGGTCAAGAACAAGTTCAAAGCTGGGGAGCTCCAAGATGTCAAGGAAAAGGAGCTTTGGGTTCACTTCCGAAGGCTTTATGAACCTGACAAGAATGATAGATACTAGAAATTTGAAGCTCACACATTGAACACACTATGGAAATTTTATGATAGCTACAGTGTTCATCATGTATCTACACAAGATGGAACTGATGCATTTATGTTTGCTGAAAGGGAATATCCACTCAAAGCTGGTATACTCTTAGTAATGCTCTCAATGAAGATAAGATGTGAAGAAAGAACTGCAGAGATCAATGAGTTGCTGCAAAGAATTTCAGAACAATGTAGCAGGGAAGCACAAGCTTTGAAGAAAAGGTGAAGTGTTTGGAAGAATCCCCCCACCACCAGAGACATGAAGATAATTCATCAAACTTAGTGATTTAGGAGAAATCATAAGTTTAGGGGAGGATTGTTGGGAATTACCTGCATCAGCACAAATAAAAGTAAAGACAAGTTCCAACTGATGAAGAAATACACTGACAGTACAAAGTGAGTTAGTACTGGTAGTGTTAAGTATTTTCTACTGCTTATGTCTTATGCAGATTAGGATAAACGTGTAACTTGATAAGTATAGAAAAGATCTTATGTATATCCTAAATGTTTAGAAGATTCATTACTTGTAAAGGACTTCTTGTGTCTATAAAAGGAGATCCTAGATTAGGGTTATGATATCTCATTAAGTCATTCATACGTATAAGCTTCAAGGTTGTAAACCCTAGTGATATTCTTGATCACTCTTATTATATCAATAATATTGAAGCAGTTTGTTTACTCTTTATTCATTATTTGCTATTACACTTAAACACATCTTATCTTCTAAGTGTTAAATGATGAATTCCGCTTGCTAGTTAACATACAATCAAAGTATCACCAACACTAAGTAAAGTGTTAAACAGATCCTCACACTGTCAGCCTATAACAATTTAAATCCGAGATTATGAGGGAAAAATCAAGAATCAAACTTTAAATCCTTAAAACAAACACCCCTTTTGATTGCAAAATGAGCATTGGCCAAAGGGTTATGGTCTGAATTCGTGTCTTTCGCTCGCAACAACAAACCAATTTATCACTAACTAACTAGTGCCTCAATCATTGTCAAAATAGCATCAATTGAAATGCAACATAAGTTCTAATCGTAATTCAATCCTAGGGTTTCGGATTTTAGGGGATTCCTAAATTGATGGATCATATGAACAATTTAATCGAGAAAGATGAATAAAAATCACTTACCGCATGGAGATTAATAACAAAAAGGCACGAATTGACCATTGGAGATTCGGTGGTGGTGTGTGGGGTGGATATGGTTTGTGGGGTTTATGATGAAAGTGATAGATTTGTGGCTATTATGGCTATACAGATGGGCTGACGCCGTCAGGACTCCGTGGTTTTGGTGTTAAGGGCAGAATTTCACTTCAACCCCGATATTTTCAAAAATAATTCATTTGTATAGTTAATATTGGTAACGAAAGCCATTTAGTTTACAATTTTCCACCCGATCAAACATCTTGTTGCTATCATTAGGTGCGGTTTGATTATCCAAAGAGCTAATCATTGCCCATTTTAGTTTCCAATTTCCATTTTGGTAAGTGATTAATGAGCTAAGAAATCTTTCCCAACAAGTTTTAGAAATGAGGCTATGTTTCAATCGAGTCTCTCGCACACCGGGCTTAAACCTGAAAGAGCGTTTCCTTATTTCATGGAAATTAGGGAGTGTAACTCGTAAACATCCAATGAAAGTGTTGCAGACATGAGAGTTCCATTTGGGGGGAAACTTATGGGAATAGAAGTCATTCTGGATAGAATCGACACATAGAGCACTGGTACAAAAAGTTGTATTGGTCACGCCAAAAATGTGTGACGATATGTGTAACACCCCCAAAATCTGGTTTAGCGGAAGCATACATGTTTGGGTGCTACTAAAATGGTATCACAACACAAAGTACAAAGAACGGTTTTAACTTAACTGTTTAAAGAAATTTTCCATATTCAAAAGTATGTTGTTTACAACGTTCCAAAAATAGTGTGGAAATATAAGCTCATAAAAGAAGTAAAGCGGTCCCAAATACATCAGAGCCATCTATGACCATGCCATGCCATGCCAAAAGCCTCCACAACTAGGCTATCGCCTTAAACCTGAAAATACATGCTAAAATGTCAACACGAGGTTGGTGAGTTCATAAGTTTATATAAGTATCAATTCAGTGTAAAAGAAATATGGACCACAAGGTTTTCGCGTGTGAAAAATCGTTCACATACAAGTCAAATTCAGTACTAGTGATCTCCGCTTCACTCGCAGTGACAGGAGGAAAATCAGTCAAATACAGAATACCCAAGTAGGTGTCTAATCGATCACCCAAGTAGTATACGTTCGTTTGCCTAACCGGACAAACCGCAGAGAGAGTAGGTGTCTAACCGATCACCCAAGTAGTATGCGTCCGTTTGCCTAACCGGACAAACCGCACAAAGAGTAGGTGTCTAACCGATCACCCAAGTGTTTCAAATAGTATGCGTCTATTTGCCTAACCGGTCAAACAACACAGAGAGTAGGTGTCTAACCGATCACCCAAGTGGTATACGTAAAAGTAGTAGTGTACACGAGCAATTGTTCATAAAGGGGTTTGCATATAAACAGTAATTATAAGAGAATGGGGTTATAAACTCACATATACATTTCAAGCACTTGTGTCCATAGCATAATAATCCATTTTATAACGATAAATCAAGTCATGCGGTTAAATAACCCGACAAGTAATTTAGCAAAGCGCATAAAGTTTTCGAGTAAACCATTCAGATGTTTAAGTAATGCAAATACTAGAGTTTAGCAAAACAAGCATGTATTCTCCCCCAAAACAGTTATGAAAACAAGCAAAAATAGGGGGCATGAACTCACCTCAATATGAAGCAACGCAAAATATCACAACTGACACAACTGGCATCTAGGGCATATCACAACGGTATCAAGAGATATAAGCACAACGGTACGAGATCGACACAACCTAATATGTATATAGTTATCTCAGAATACGTCTCGCAAGGTAAAAGAGTTTTCAAAAGACAAGCATCTAAGTTTTCATGCTTTAAATGTTTGATTCATTTGCAAAGGTTTTTATGCGTTACCAAGTGCTCGTGTATTTCTTGCTTGTTGTGTGGTACGTACATTTCAAAAGTGATTTATTAGAAAGGTTCTTGGTGATGGCTCATGGTGAAAGTGTATGGTGTGAGTGTACACGACGGAACATCCGTACGTTGTACTCGTCGTTACAATTTGTAAATA
>LBNU01021011.1:36604-47032 GCA_014162995.1 Artemisia annua | reverse complement strand
AAACAACATATCTTGCAAACGGTAAATCTTTAAGCTACAAAAAATACACCATCGCGACGAGAATTAAATTATCTATCCATAGATATGCACTTCTCTATACTTTCGTCGAATTTTTTTTTTCAAAATTTTCGTTCAAAAAAATCACACGTGATTTGTAAAAATCACATGTGATTTGTAAAAATCAAATCACGTGTGATTTTTACGAATCACGTGTGATTTTTCTGAGCGGAAATGTTGAAAAAAAAAATTCGTCGAAAGTATATAAAAGTGCATATCTATAAAAAGATAATTTAATTCTCGTCGCGATGGTATGATTTTTTTCGCGTAACGATAAACGGTTTGCGAGATATTTAACTTTTAAAAAAAAGGTGAAAGTTTATTTTTTTTGTTTTGATCAAAAAAATGAATGGTTAAGATTGGTTCATTAGATCTATGCCTTCCCACTTCCGCATAAAACCACTCTCCTATTCATCATCTTCATTTCACTTTCAATATTTACCCACGTCCCAATTCTTTCATGTCTTCTATAGTTTTGGATTAAATAAATTATAAAAAAACTGATTTTTGCCATTAAAGGTCAGCTAGTCGCCAGGCACGTGGTACTGGCTCCATCCCTGCCCATAACCCACGTCCCAACCCTCTAGTATAAACACCTGCTGTTTCTTAGGTCCTTACTCAACCAAACTTGACAATATTTACTTTGAATATTTGAAGTTTTACTTTTATGCTTGACTATTTAGTTTAATTGTGTAAACCTAGAAAATAATATTTGTGCACAAACGACTTCGAATTAAACTTAGTCTACATATTTTGACGTAATATTATTATTACAAGTACATTTTGACATTTATACATTGACGGTCTTAAATTGTTTATGTACATTACGTTACGTAGCATGCATTTTCATGCCAATACACACCTACAATTACACTAATACATTATTGCACAATTTGTATAAAACCCACACGCTTTTACACCTTATTCAAACTAATTGGAGCTCAAGTAGTCAAATGGTTTTGATTAAAAACCCTTTAAACCATATTAACCTACACTTAATTTTTTTTAACCATCAAATTAGAACCTAATGCTACCACACTTGGAGACCAAGGAAAATTGTTCTCCCCCCACCTACTTTCGGCCGACCACACCCCAACACACATACTTTTCTTTACTTTTTTTTTATTTAACCTAAAACTAGCTCAAGAATATTATAATAGAAAGTGTCATCTAGGGTTTGAGTATATACTTTAAGTTAGGGTTTTCTCTAACAAAAATCACGCACACCACTCTCTTGATCTCTCCTATTTTTGGCACTCTCTAAACAAACAAGAACAAGAAGAGATTTTGGCTATTTGATACGACACATAACTTATTTAGTGTTTATTTGGATTAAGGGTTAAGCTTTGGAAGCTATTTGGGTTTAATAGGTTAAGTTAGTGCTCTTTGATCTTCTAATCATCAACTATTATTCAAGGAGGTATAAAAATCATTTACTTACTTTCTTACCATTTTATAAATGATTTAAACATCAAAACAAATGCAAAAGTATCACCATATCATGTTTACACCAGAATATTGCTTAAAACGAGCACTAGTGAGGACAAACCAAAAATATAGTTTTTGATGTTGATGAGACTTTATAAAAATTGTTGAATTAATATTACAACTAGCTTTGTTAAGATACATAATATTTAAGTGTTACAAAATATATAGACTTGTGAAATTAATAAAGAATTTGAGTTATTATTTATTTAATTATGTCTTTATGTATTTAATTGTGTTGTTGAAGAAATTGGTGGAAGGGATTAGAATTAGTATGGAGTTGAAAGTGTTGTTGGAAGTTTTTGGTAATTAAACTAGTGTTTTACGAAAATATTGCTTGCAGAATTGGATACTTTTTGAGGTAAAACGGATTTTTAGAGTCGAGTTGAGTCCCCGAAAGCTTAAAAAATAAGAAGCTATGCTTAAATACCTTTATGTGGATATATTATTCGTCCAAAACGGACTTAAAACGAAATACTTATGTCAAGTTAAAGTTTTTAATTAAAAATTACTCTAATAAAAAATTTCAGCTTTTTACTATTAGAATGCATGTTGTCCGGTATTTTCAATGTCGTCTTTGAGCGTCTAAAAGTCCAAAACGAGCTAAAACGCTCTAAGGAAATATATATACACACACACACGAGTATATATACGAGTCGGAAGTTTTCCAAAATATTAAAAGCTAACCTACTACGCTTTAATTAGGACGAACATTTGTAAACTATATATAAGTTTACATAAGCTTATTTTCTAAAATAAATATTATAAGCTTTCGAGACAAGTTAACTGACATTTTTTTTTTTTTTTTAAACTAAGACAAGAATATTAATTAGACACGAATGAAATAGACGGAACAATTTATAGTAAGTCACTAGACATTGAGGATTGGACAAAATGAAAGTTTCTAGTGTCGGAACTTATTTACAACTTCGACGTAGATGTATATTTTACATGTTAAAGTAAAAGTGCAAACATGTATTGGTGATATAAGAGTTATAAAATGAGCATACATATCATTCACCTTATTAAAAGGACCTCGTTAATTAAATAGGTCGTAATTAAGGTTTCATTGCACATTAGACTTTACTATTTTCCGGTTATAATACTTGCTCGAGGTGAGTTTTGGTAGCCCATTTTTCATTATGTTTTCCTTGGCGAAAGATGGTACTCAAATTATATTTTGACTATTTCATGCTATGATACATTGTTTTCATATTTTTGGTTAATATGTGCGTTTTGATTGCAATAGATGTCGATCCTTGTTAGTGGGAGCCCAACTTCTGAATTTCAATTTCATCGTGGCTTGAAACAAGGCGATCCATTAGCTCCTTATCTTTTCATCCTAGTCATGTAGTCGCTTCATTTATCTTTCACTAGGGTTGTTGAGATGGGATTTTTCACAGGTATAAAGGTTGATCACTCTCTCATGCTTTCTCATCTTTT
This sequence comes from Artemisia annua, assembly GCA_014162995.1. NCBI lineage: Eukaryota > Viridiplantae > Streptophyta > Magnoliopsida > Asterales > Asteraceae > Artemisia > Artemisia annua. The sequence goes on along the minus strand of LBNU01021011.1, from coordinate 44,047 downwards.
CTATGCGGACGATGCGGTATTCATTGGCGAGTGGTCCAACGATAACTTATGGCACATTATGCATATGCTTCAATGTTTCTCTTTGTCATCTGGTTTGGTTATCAACCTAAAGAAAAGTCAATTACTTGTAATAGGTGTTCCTAATGATATTATCTCTAATGCGGCTGTGTTTCATGGCTCTGTGGTTTTGAAACCTCCATTTAAGTAACTGGGGTCACAATTGGAGGAAATATATCGAGGATTAACGCGTGGGAGGACTCGATTAGTAAGATTAAGGCAAGGTTGTCGACGTGGAAGCTTAAAACACTTTCTATTGGGGGTCGGCTCACGCTTTTTAAGTCGGTGTTAGGCTCTACCCCCATATACAATATGTCGTTATATAAGGTTCCGAAAACTATGTTGAATGCGATGTCTTTACGTCGGAATTTTTTTAATGGTATGCAAGGTGATGAAAGAAAGATCACTTGGGTTCAATGGGCTAAGGTTCTTGCATCTAAAAAATATGGTGGATTAGGAGTTTCTAGTTTTTTTGCTTTGAATAAGGTGCTCCTCTTCAAATAGGTGTGGAGATTCATCTCTCAAGATAATTCGTTATGGTTTCGTTTTATAATAGCTTTGCATGGCAGTAAAATTCAGAAGCATTCCTCCTTGCACTCTTCGACTTGGAATATGATCATTAAGGAGGTTAACGCCTTGAAGATTTAAGGTGTGGATTTGTTAGCTCATTGCAAGCTCCGTGTTGGTTCTGGTATGTGAGCTAAGTTCTGGAGCGATATTTGGATCGGGATACTCAACTTTGTTTCTTATTCCCTCGGCTGTATGCTTTGGAGAACAATAAGGAATGTTTGGTGGAATGTTTCTTGGTCGCCTGTTGGTTCCTATATGGATTGGCTTACTTGGTTTAATTCGATACGATTGGGGTCTAGTGTCAAACGGCTCCTGGAAGGTGTTTTTTACGTAGCTTGGTGGAGCTTATGGAATTTTCGTAACCAGCTTCTCTTTACGAACAAGAACCCTCGGAGGAATGTTCTTTTTGACGATATCGTTATGCGTTCGTTTACATGGAGTCATGCTAGAACTAAATTTAGTTTTAATTGGGATAGCTGGCTTCAACACCCGTATTTGATTTCTTTGTAATTGGTCTAGGTCCTTGATAGGGTTTTTTTTTTTTTTTTAATTATTTTTTTTTATAATAAAAGTTGCCGTTCAAAAAAAAGTATTTCTTTATTTTGTCATATCTTGGGTTTTGTGTTATGAAGTCATACCCCGACTATCATTCCGCTGCGATATTTTGGGGGTGTGAACATCTAGAATCTCAATGTTGCAACACACGTTACACACAATAAATTAGAGTGGCGAGGGGGCGGGGGGGGGTGGATTTCGGCAATTATATAAATAATGTTTGTCAAACAAATGTTTTTTAATACTTTGTGAGGTAAAATAATGTTCATCCACAATAAATTTTTAAAAATGGCAAAAATAATCCCTTTGGTTAACTTGCGTCTCAGAGACATTCTTTAATTATTTTTGAAATTCATCCTCATCGTTAGCGATTGCACCAACAGTCCTTATGTTAAATATGTGACTATTTGTGAAACGAAATTTTACACAAATAGTCCCTTTAGTTACCTACTGATTTCAGTAACGATTCCTGAGTTACATTTAAAGATTTTTTGTGTGACAAAATATTACATAAACAGTCCATGTTAGTTACCTCATTTTACAAAGAACGTCTATAACTTCAAGATTTATTAAAAAAATACTATGTCAGACAAAGATGTTAACAAGTAATTATTTTTATATTAATTGAGTTTCAAGAACCATTACTTATTGTCGATGTTTTCCTGCTGCAACGCGCGGGCAACTCCCGCTTGTGTAGTACAAAAAACAACTAGTGAAACCCAGTTCCGTAATCACCTTGATCCCGAACCACATCCTCATTTGAAGTTATTTTTTAGGATCTCATATTCTATTCATGTTAGCGATGCTATAAGACGAAGTAAAACAATGGATCCCTTGTTTTATTAGTGGTGCATGAGTTATCCATTCTTTTATTTACTTTTTTCTAACATGAGAGGGTAACTTACTACACCAATTTTCACTTCCCGCGACGGGATCTTTAGAGACTATGTATGTCGTTGCTATAGGTGCACTACACGACAAACGAATTCAGTTTCTTCGCACCGTCTTTGACCAAAACCTTTAACGAGGACATGTCATCGCCAAAGGTTCGCTAGACGACAAAAGAAGACCATATTAAATCTTTGATTTTCACTATTATACTTAGCGACGACAGGGTAGTTGCTATAGGTCTACGACGAACGAATATTTTGGTCTTGGTCAACGTATAATTTTCCGCCGAGCTCGAATTCACCCGCCAAACCTTTTGCGACGACATTGTCATCGCTAATGTTGTCACTATAGGCTAGGTTATTTAAATGAATTTAAATAAGTTATATTATTATAAATTGTTTAAGTTAATTAGTTAAATTATTTTAAAATATAAGTTATTTAGATTAATTATTTATTAAATAAGTTAAATTAATTTAAATTATGTAAGTTAATTATTTAAACTAGTTTAAAATAATTTAAAAATCGAAGTAATTTGAATTAATTACGTACAACTGGAAAACATAAACCGGAAGATAAATCACAAAAGTTTATATTTGTTGGTTATTGTACACAATCTAAAGCTTATAGGTTTTATGATCCTACTAGTGAAAAGATTGTAGTAAGCAGAAATGTACTGATTGATGAGTCATTGAGCTGGAAATGGGATAACGATACTCAAATATCGAATTCGCGACTCAAAATGGAAGAAGAAGAAGTTTTAGTCGACAATGCTGCAAATGACACACCATAAACTTCACAAACTAGATCACTAAACTCCACACCAAATAGGTCAAATTCCAGGTCTGACTCAGAATCATCATCAGAGGACTCTATGCAGAACAACACAAAGTATAGGTCGATCGATGACATTTATGCAGCATCCCCACTTATTCTATTTGCAGGTGATCCCTTGTGGTGGAAGAGGCGATAAAAAAAAGGAAGAGTGGCGAAGAGCAATGGAAGACGAGTTACAAGCCATTAACAAAAATATGGCGTTGGAACTAGCTTGTCGACTTGCCTCAAGGTAAAACTGAGATTGGCTTAAAGTGGATCTTTAAAACCAAATTTTTGACAGACGTGAGTATTCAGAAACACAAGGCAAGACTCGTGGTTAAGGGATATGCACAACAACAAGGAATAGACTACGAGGAAAGTGTTTCGTTTGAAGAAAGCACTTTATGGACTAAAACAAGCTCCACGGGCTTGGTACAGCAAGATTTTTTTGGTACAGCAAGATTGACGAGTTCTTCCACAAGAATGGTTTCGAAAGGAGCGTGCATGAACCAACTTTCGATTTGAAAAAACAAGGTAGAATGACTTAATGATAGATAGTGAGTCTTGATGTTGATGATACTACTTACACAGGCTCTTCCTTAAATCTTGTGTCTGAATTCAAAAAATCTATGATGAGTATGTTTGATATGATGGACATGGGAGAACTACACCATTTTTTGGGTCTCGAGATTGTTCAGACAGATGCGGGCATTTTTATGTCACAAAAGAAATATGTTGAAGATACTTTACAGAAGTTTAACATGGTAGGGTGTAAAACAGTATTCACGCCAATGAATATCAATGAAAAACTCCAACCAAAAGATGGTACGGAAATGGTAAATGGAAGCCTGTATAGGAGCTTGATTGGGCGATTATTGTACTTAAACCATTCACGTCCTGATATAAGTTTTTCAATTGGTGTGTTATCGCGGTTTATGCACAAACCATCCAAGCGTCATTTTGGTGCAGCAAAGAAGGTTCTCAGATATTCAGCTGGTACAAAGGAGGTTGGTATTTGGTACCGTAGAACAAAAGATATGAATCTCAAAGGTTCACAGATTGCGATTGGGCTGGTTTGATGGAGGATAGACAAAGTACTTCTGGAAATTGTTTTCTTAATGGATCAGCAGCTGTTTCGTGGAGCTCGAAGAAGCAGGCTACGGTGGCCTTGTCATCCACCGAGGCTGAATACGTAGCGGCAATAAGTTCAGCTTGTCAAGCAGTGTGGTTGAGAAGAATCTTGTGTGATTTGAGTCGAGAACAGGTGGAAGCAACTGATATTTTTTGTGACAATAAATCTGCTGTGATGCTTGCAAGAAATCCTATTTATTATAGATTGAAATTAAGCACCATTTCATACGGAAGTTGATCGCAAGAGGAGAACTCAACTTGAAAAGTTGCAGAACTGAAAAGTTTGCCACAATCAAAGCATGAAGAACTTCGCTCAAAACTTGGAGTCTCTAAGTTTGAACGAAGGGGGGATGTTAGAAGTTTAATGTCATTCAAAGTTTTTACAGTTTCTAAAATAAATGGTGCAATTACTTGTTAAAAACTGTTACCTATGCTCATATTTATTATGAGTAATTCTAGTTTAAACTTTAAAGTACTTTTATTTTCTGTTTAGTAACAGCTGATGTATTAGCCTATATATAGGCCTCTTTTCTTTTGTAGATGGATATCAGAAAAGCATTGCAGTTTGTCTATTGCATTTGTGTTGTTATTAGCTCTGTTATATACCCCAACAAACAAGACCGTACCATTGACAAATAGCAAAATAGAAGCAAAAGCGAAGAATAGATGATCAGAACCGTCATCTTCCTTCCTATTCGATCAAATACTAATACAGGTATCTCCTTGTTATAATTTTCTATTTATCGTTACTAAACAAGTGTTTCAACAACCAAAAAAGGTTACAGTAGTTAAAGTATCTAATGACACAATCTAATCATGGAAACAACCATACATTTTTTTTTTTTTTTTTTNGTTTTCAATTGGTGTGTTATCGCGGTTTATGAACAAACCATCCAAGCATCATTTTGGTGCAGCAAAGAAGGTTCTCAGATATTTAGCTGGTACAAAGGAGGTTGGTATTTGGTACCGTAGAACAAAAGATATGAATCTCAAAGGTTCACAGATTGCGATTGGGCTGGTTTGATGGAGGATAGACAAAGTACTTCTGGAAATTGTTTTCTTATTGGATCAGCAGCTGTTTCGTGGAGCTCGAAGAAGCAGGCTACGGTGGCCTTGTCATCCACCGAGGCTGAATACGTAGCGGCAATAAGTTCAGCTTGTCAAGCAGTGTGGTTGAGAAGAATCTTGTGTGATTTGAGTCGAGAACAAGTGGAAGCAACTGATATTTTTTGTGACAATAAATCAGCTGTGATGCTTGCAAGAAATCCTATTTATTATAGATTGAAATTAAACACCATTTCATACGGAAGTTGATCGCAAGAGGAGAAGTCAACTTGAAAAGTTGCAGAACTAAAGAGCAACTTGCTGATCTGATGACAGAAAGTTTGCCACAATCAAAGCATGAAGAACTTTGCTCAAAACTTGGAGTCTCTAAGTTTGAACGAAGGGGGGATGTTAGAAGTTTAATGTCATTCAAAGTTTTTACAGTTTCTAAAATAAATGGTGCAATTACTTGTTAAAAACTGTTACCTATGCTCATATTTATTATGAGTAATTCTAGTTTAAACTTTAAAGTACTTTTATTTTCTGTTTAGTAACAGCTGATGTATTAGCCTATATATAGGCCTCTTTTCTTTTGTAGATGGATATCAGAAAAGCATTGCAGTTTGTCTATTGCATTTGTGTTGTTATTAGCTCTGTTATATACCCCAACAAACAAGACCGTACCATTGACAAATAGCAAAATAGAAGCAAAAGCGAAGAATAGATGATCAGAACCGTCATCTTCCTTCCTATTCGATCAAATACTAATACAGGTATCTCCTTGTTATAATTTTCTATTTATCGTTACTAAACAAGTGTTTCAACAACCAAAAAAGGTTACAGTAGTTAAAGTATCTAATGACACAATCTAATCATGGAAACAACCATACAGTTTTTTTTTTTTTTTTTAATGCTTCTAGTAACACGATCTGATAATTAAAACGTTATTCAGAACACTCTTTTTTTCAGATTCTTGGGTTAACTATCACATTCTAATGTCATAAATCCACACATGTATATATCGTATCATAAATTCCACAGCTAACATGTAGATGGATCTCAATGCATGTAAATCCACGTCACCAGTGGCGGACCCAGGATTTTCCAAGGCGGGGGGCAAAAAAAATTTTTTTATAAAATTCGTGATGCACTTTAATAAAAAGGTCATAATTTTTATTTTTTTTACACTAAAAACCAAGGTTTTTACATTTTTGGCTTCAAGGTGGGGGGCAATTTGATTTTTTGGAGGGGTGCACTTTAATAAAATGGTCCAAAAAAAAATTTTTTTACACTAAAATCATCTGAACTTTTTCGGCGAGTCGTGGAGGGCACCGCCCCCCCAAACCTTATGCTTGGGTCCGCCCCTGCACGTCACTTATCTTTTATATAATAAAAGAATTACATCATTTCGGAGTATTTTTACAAAACCCTTCTCATTGTTAGACCAATAGGAGAGCTCGATTTTGCCACATAGGCGAAATCGAGCAATATGATTGGTCAATAGAAAGTTAAAATTAAATTGATTTTGGTCAAACTTAATAAATTTGGTGGAGAAATTTGGTTAAGAAAAAAAAATGCATAAAAATATATGTGTCAAATTTATGAAAACAAAAACTTAAAAAAAGAGGAAGTAATTAATTAACTTTGGTGGTTGAATTTTAAATAAAATATATGGAGCTATGTGTAAAATTACAAGTTTTCATGTTTTTTAATAACTTTAGAAAAAACACAAATAACCCCTTACACTTTATACCCCTTATTCTTTATAATATGAACTTTGTTTAAAATTACATGAGTATTAGTATTAGTTTCAGACTCTCATATATTTAAATTACTAAATTTTGTAAATATGCGAATTAGTTTTAATATTGTTAATTGTAGACTTTCATCCGTAAGAATATTTTTTAAATAACGACTCATGTTATTCTATTTAAAAGCTTAATTTATGCGTACACGGGAATATAAATATCAAATGGTAAGCACGAGTTACTGTGATATGGAAATAAATATACGCGATTTTACTTATAACAACGACTCATGAAATTGTTATTCAAAATTTGTATATGAAAATCCATAAAAACATTTTAAAAACTTTACGGAACATATTTAACTTCATTAACGCTTATTATGTGCTACTAAACTCGCACATTTTGTACAAAATTATATCAATAGTTAAAGTTAAACAATAACATCAACATCAACCTCAGCATGTCTGTCAGTTAAAACCGTTATACAAAGCTAATTATTAAGAAAAAACAAACAAACACATAGGTTAGATAGTCATTGTTTAATGTAGAAGGTGTTTTACTTAAATTTAAAAAAAAAATGCACGCATCACAATCCTTATTTGATAACAATCACCTCCTAAATCAAAAAAAGAAA